>SNQJ01S0076578.1:25679-46468 GCA_010110895.2 Picea sitchensis
CCATGCAGTCAGACATTTTATCTACATCATTGCGCGCGAAGATGAACACAAAGAAGTACTACAGAGTTATTACAAACTCACAGAGGAGGACCTAGAAGAAATAACTAAGGAATGGCCTGCAGAGCTCCTTATCCCTATTGACCTCGCAAAACTGGCCGATCCTGAACTAATCAGAAGCTCGATGGTCACTCGTGAAGGGAATGATACACCTGGAACTAGTAGAAGGAAGAAGACATAAGAGGTCCAGGAGCTGAGCAGTGCATCAGAAGAAACTACTTCAGAATCACCTGGAGGAGGAGGTGATGATGTAGTAGATAAAGAAGAGAACAATGGAAAAGAAGATCAACATAAGCAAGGAAAAGTAACAAAGCCACAAAATTCCCCTGATGACGCAGAACCATCTAACAAAAGAAAGGTTTCTCCCATAAAACCCACATCGTGGAAGAAGTCAAAATCTAGTAAGACCAAGTTGCAGACTATGCTCACGCTTGATGACTTCGACTTCATCATCGTAGCTGTATCAGATGCCTCGAAAGATCTTTTGTAGAGAAATGAAGCTAAAAAAGAGACCATGTATGAAAGAATTGAAGTAGAACCGCGAGGGGTACATCAGGCCCTTCACTCTAGCCATGCATTGTCCACTGCGCCCCCGCCATCAGAAGAAAAAGAGTTGGGAGATGAACCTACCCAACTCCGCAGACTAGCCAATGCGACTGAAGCTCACCTTCGTCATGCACATGAAGAAATGGAATAGGCCATAGTGGCCCTGAAGTAGGCACAAGAGGCAGTGATAGAGCAACGCCGAGTTGCGCAGTAGGAGAAGGACAACCTCCAAGCAAATTTTGAAGAGGAGAAAGTGCAGATACAACATGAGAAAGAACAACTGCTCGTGGAGCAGGTTGGAGTAAAAGAAACAGTCAACAGAGCACTTCACTCTGTGAAGGCCTTAGAGAAAAAGGATGAAGACCCAGTGGAGCATCAAGTAGCGTAGCTTGCTGAAGCCATCCATCAGCTTCAACAAAGAATAACAGACCTAGAGCTACAAAAAATACCAAGTATTCCGCAGGACGTGCGAGACCAAAGAGAAGCCACTGCCCGGAACACAGTTGAGAGGATCACATCATTAGCTTTGGAATGTAAACAACTTAGTAGTAGAAGTGTGCAGACTTATGAGCGACTTACTGAGGACCCTGAATTGAAGACACCAGAGTCACAGGTCTAGGAGGAAAATCAACAAGCGACGACAGTACAGGCACAGTTAAAGCTCCTGTCAGTAGTTGAAAGAATGAAAATATCCTAGGAACAACGCACTGCTCAGCAACAGGTCCACACCATATAGAGAAAATTCATGGAAGTGACTGAGATGCTCCAACCAGTCTAGGACGAAACTTGCCAACTATTTGAGGAGATTGAGGGTCGAGGAGCAGAGCTGGAACAAGTAGTCACTTCAGTAGAACAACGCTTAGAGGGACCTATGAACGAGGCATTTATTCAAGAGTTCACTGAGCAGAAGACCTTGGTGAAGCAGTAGGTCAAAGCAGCTCGAGATAGGCTCGAGGCTTTTGAGGCGGAGCTACCCAGATTAGAGTGACTCAGTACAAGTCACAGGTGAGTGTTGGGGGCATGTTGGCCCTTAACCAAGTTTTGGATATCCTTGGTCAGGTTTGACCTATTTTGGCACTTCGACAGGCTGTCGAAGGCAGAGTGCAAGTCGAAGTGGAGATCACGGGATCTAAACCCCTTGTTTAGGGATTTTTTGGTTTTGGGATTATGTAACAGGTATGGGAATGTCGGCCCATGGGTTTACCCATGTTTGGGCCCATTTTGTAATGTATAAATAGAAAGCTAGGTGATGTAAGTAGGCGGTGCTAAAAGGGAAAGTGAAGGCGAGTGTGCTAAGTGCAAGTGATTGTTGTAAATGCTTTGTGCATACTGTGTGAGGCTTGCAAGGCTAAGTGAAAGTGACTGTAAGAGGCTGTGTAAAGGCTTTGTGCTATAACCTAACTCGGGGAGGGAGGATCTGGCGGAGCACGCGCAAATCTGTTGTCCTATGTGGAGTAGGACCTTATGGCTCTATGCATGTAGATGATTGACAGAAGACAATACAGAGAAGAAGACTTGGTGGACGTAGCCCCAGGCTGGGGGTGAACCACGTATATCCTGTGTTGTGGTTTCTTTGTGAATTATGGTTGTTTTATGGTTCATATGATTAATGCTTAGTGCAATGATGTATGCTTAGATGAATACGATATCTTAGTGCCTAATGATGTGAATAAGATGCTAGATCTGACATATGTTGATGCCCTTAGTGCTTGAATGTGTTGAATATTGTTGAATACTACACTGTGCTGTAATTAGAGTTTATCTGCACTGTAGATAAATGTTAAGTACTAATGAATGCCAACCTCTAAGTTCTTTGTTAAGGCACTGTACTCATAGATCTGTGTCCCAGCTAGGTTGCAGACATCTGAGTCATGCAACCACCCCTGCCTCTACCTCGGGTGAGACTTCATCTGCTTCGCAGGTGTTGCCAGTAGTTAGGGTTTTTTTGGTGTGTTGTTGAAGCATTGAACCTTGGGTCTGCCCCCGTGCCAACACATGGTAGTGGAGAAGAGTTTTGTTGGTTGCATGGAGAGTGCGACTTAGATGGAGTTTTTTTATATTATAGAGATGAGTTGTGAACTTGTTGTGGATAGTTGGGTGCACTTTTCTTAGACGTTTCTATGTCGAGCTTCACCATATGCACTTGTTGAGACATGTGGTAGACTTCCCAAAGTTTGGAGTGTAGCAATAGGTCGGTTCGACAGGTTATGCGGAGGTGGGATTGGTACCTTGGTGCTGAAGACAACTAAGGCGTGGACAACGAGTTTGGTGGAAGTAAGAAGACTTGGATGTGGCACATATATGTGACTTAGCCGAGTTTGGAAGGGGACCGGTCTTGATCTTGAGCCATAACAAGGAGGTTCGATACATGATGTTTCACGATCAGACTTGGTGGCTTGGGCGAGTGCAAGCCTAGGACAAAAGACTTGAAACATGGGTACAACTAAGATTTCCATTGGAAAATGTATGGTTGATTTTGAGTTCTTGCATTTCCTAAGTGTTGCGATGAGTTCTTTGAAGGGAAGTCAGATGACTTGGTGGTTCAAGTGCAATCCGTTTCCGTGGTGAAAACTGAAAAACTTGAGGTTGTCTCAAGTGGTGTAGATTTCAAAGAAATGATGTAGCAGTTGGGACACTGTGACTTGGGTGAATGTGTGGAGATCTTGGGGTGACTAGCTTGGACGAGTTCAATGGTGGATTTAGGTAGATTGGGATGAAACCATGGAGGTGTCTTGAGGAAGTTTCCTAACTCTTTGATGACGCACATTAGATAGGTCGCTACGGTGAAGTAGGCAGTGAAGTCTAGATGTGTCAAGTTTGAAAGGATGGATGAGGTGCTTTTGTGGCTTAGACATATTTGTTGAGTCATCCGATGACTTGATAAGTCACAAAAAAAATTCTAGAGTTTGAACACTTGTAGAGGTGCAATGCAGTTTCATTCTAGGAGATGGATAGAGTCAATAAATAAGTCGACGAAGAATTGTTGACAGTCAACCTGAATAGGTAGGACGCATACCAAGTGACTTGGGAGGTGTTTGCTTACCTTTGGTATGGGAAATTGGATGAGGTAGAGTGCTGCTTGGTGACTTTTGGATGATTGTGTCATGACTCAGAGATCCAGAGGGGTTCATTGGTTGAGAATGGTAGAAGTATTGGTTAGACCGTGCCCAATGCATAGGAGTTATTTGGGGTGACTCATTCTACTTGGAGCACTTTGAAAATTCTTTGGGACGTTTGAGGAGTGTGAATGGGTTGGCCACACTCATTGTAGATGTTGATTTGCAGAGAGGTAGATGCAATAACAAGGCCAGGTGGTGAAGTAATGGGGAAAAAAAAGTCTAGACATACAATTCTTGGTGTAGATGGGACTATTCATATCTAAAGACACAAATAAAGGGGATGGGGAGAATTTGACCAAGGAAACCAATTTTTTTGACTTGATTGTAGTTGAGTCGCAAGGGTAGAGTTGGTTGGACATGTATAGAATAGATGCATGGTGATTTCCTTTCACTTTTCACAGACTTGGATGTGGAACAGATAGTGTGTGGTTGTAGAAGATTGGCTAACTGTGCCACGAGGTGGGAAATGGAATCAAGGTGTTGTGGATGACTTTGTTTTGGGGTGACTTTATAGTGAAACAAGGTGAGGGGTGACCTTGCCTTGATTCGAAGATGTGTGTGGATGAATTGAATTGTGAAAGGAAGTGACCAATTTGTGCATGAGGGTGTGTAGACTCAAGGAGTGTGACAGTTGGACCAACCAGTCAACTAGTTCACGTCTTGGGCAAGAACAACATCATGAAAAGGGGGTCGAGAGTATGGATGCACTAGTAAGTTTTGAGGCACAACACTTGGACATTGCATATGATCTCCTTGATGAATATTGGATGTGGTAGTAGTAAGGCAAGGGTGGACACTTGCCTTAGTATTTCGAGTTGGACAAAGTGACAGAGATGCATAAAAAAAAAAAAGTTCGGGCATGGGGAGACTCATCTCAAGACCTTGACACAACAATTGGATTGATCACCCAACTAGTGCAAGACTTGAGACACACAATTTGCGTGGACATGGAAGAGATAGTTGAAGTAAAGCACAACAATAGTTCATAGGAGTTCAACACTTAGACATTATTAATGTTGTAGCAACGGTTGAAGAAACTATTATCACTCCAAGAAATCACTCCCCGACTGTAGACGGGAGTAAGCTTGGTAACTTAAATATATCAATAATGTAGAGGAGAAAAGGATCAAATTGGATGACATCACAAACTCACATCCATTTAGAAACATATAAATCACTTGAAAGACCAAGGCTTTCAACTTTGTTTCTTAGAGGTTTAAATCAATATGTGGAAACATGGAGAACACTCATTATGCTAACAAAAATACTTATACAACATCATATGTGAATGGCTAGTAATGATAGTTAAGCACTTATCATACTAACAGAAACATACATGAGTTTGCATATAGTATATGTCCAGACATAACAAGTAAATACTTGTAGCTATAGTTTATGAATGCACTAATGGAATTAAGATAAACATCAAAAGAAATGTATTAGGCTTAATATACCAACGAAGAGATTGGATGACAACCTTCTGTCATTGAATATATATAAACCTGGAAATGAAAAGGAGATGAAAACTGAACAAGCAAAGTGAAAGAAACTTGATGTCAAGATATCTTCATTGATATTTCCAAAGGATGAAATAAAGTTACATGGTCTTCAAGAATATAACCACAACCCTCATAATGTTTCCCCTCCCCTTGTGGTTCTCATAAATCTTAGGCTTTATAGCCTTTACATCAAGGTTTCAAGATCCTATTTTAATGGATCTAAAATACCTAAAATAAACATAATCAAAATGGATCTTAGCATATATGATCTAATCTTATGATGATAAGTCGAAATCAACAACTTTCATCATTATTTGGCAGCTTGCTGGTGAAAAAAACAGAATTCGAAATTTGTCTTTAATGGCTGGGTGATTTATGTCAAGAAAAAAAATGCCATTTGGCTTCATTCCTTCATCAAATGCCTTCAAAACTGGAACACAAAGGTGATTTGGATGCCTTTAATTATTATCTTGGAATAGAAACTCCCTTTGTGCCATTTGGAACTAAAAAATGGAGATCTGTGCAAAAATAAGCTCGATCTGCCAGTCCCTGCGCTTTCTTCAGATTATGTGCCTGAAACAGAGTAGGATAAGCTGCCAAAGGTCCAAGGATTCAACAACTAACAATACCTTTGTGAACCCTGATAAGCTGCCGAAAATTCTGGAAATATTCCTCTCAAATATTCACCTATATATCTCAAATAAAAACATTTTTTGGAAAACTGAGAGAGGTTTGGAGGTTTGTTAATATTGTTTTGTTGTGAGGAAAAACCTCTCTCAGTTATTGGAGATTCGTTTTCATTTGCCCAGGATATTCATTTCAAAAACATGTGTCAAACAGGGAAATTCTGAGATCCGAAAATTAGGGCTTAGAGATGAATTCGATTCTCCCAATATTTGATACCTGTAGGGAAATTGAGAGAGGTTATTGTTATTTGATGTGTCAGTAACAAAATATCTCGTCTGTTTCTCAAAATGATTCTCCAGTCACTCATAATCATCATTTGAAAATGATGACTCAACACAGTAAAAACAGACTCTTCTGCACTTTCGACAGCTAATTTTCCCTTGAAAATCTGATTTAGCTATCGAAAGCCCTGACTTTCGGCAGCTCACAACACTGTAAAATTACCATTTAGCTGCCGAAAGCTAAAATTTACTTTTGGTCTATTTTATGAGGTGAAATCCTCATTTTATTGAATTGATATGATTATAAGCCTTTCTCAAAGACTTCATGACTTTCAAACCTAAAAATAAATCTTCTACCTAAAGCTACTCTTATCATGTGATTTGGAAATAATTTTCAAGTAATTTTTGATCGCTAACTTTCAAGTAATTTTTTATCACTTACATAAACAACAACAAGACAATGTGTGATCGTCACAGTAGGACAGTGGAAACTTGGGCATTGCAAATAGAGTTGGGGAAGAGACATATTTCCAATGTAGTGAACATATTGTTTGCACACAACTTTGGGCAGAGATCGGTGCGGATGGTTGCACGAGGTTGTAGATGATTGTGTTGTGAGGTTGGAAGCTAAGGGTTTCCACTTTGCAAAACTTGGGGTTTACACTTTGGTAGAATTTGGGGTTTCTAGCAGACTTAGTTGCTATGGGGCCACAATTTCGGGAAAATATTTGGAGATGACATATTTTGTGTGTGTTTCTAGGAGGAAAACGAATTTTGGTGGGGGAGGAACCTTGATGAGGATCACATGCATACCTTTTCTTGATTGACATAGATGACGGTGAGACATGGGACTTGGGGTTCCCAGAAGAAGATGAGAGCACCCCATCCTCATATAGGTGTGGAGTGGGAAGACTTGGGAACATGCCCAGCCAAAGAATGGATAACACACACCCACTTATCACGAATGTGAGTAGCTGATAACATGTTATGTAGGGAGTGAAATGGATCAAGCGATATGGAGCAAGATGAGGAGGATAAACATGGATGTATGGGAAAATTGGAACAAGCAAGCACATGGCAGTGCCATGAGTTGAGCTGCTTGAGTCGGCTTGGGAACACAAATGCCCTATATCCCTTGGTTTATTCAAGAATGTGGGTTAATTAGGTTTTATTCACCCTCATAAGCCCAACATAAGAAGTTGGTTGGCCCCTAATATTATAATAAGGGGAGATCCATCTCGAACTGCTACATGCTAGTCATAGAATTATATAGAAAAGAACAATCTCAACCATCTCGAACTGCTACATGCTAGTCATAGAATTATATAGAAAAGAACAATCTCAACAATTGATGTTTCTCCTAATGTTTCCAATTTGGGAGGGAAAAGTATATGTTCTCCCTTGGTAACACTTAGCATGTGGAGTCAACTCATCGGCTTGCCTAAAGATGCGATAGTTCACCCAAATAGATGCGACCTTTGGGGCGATCCTAAATGTATATATGAGGTGAGTGGAGAGGAGTTGAGGACACAAGTGGGCATCACAGATCATCACACACATTCACCGCAGATCTGAGGCATATTTGGGGATAGGAGGTGAGCTCCTCCCATGGGGCCGAGTTGCACCTTGTGACTTGTGCTGCCTTGTGTATCCCGTGTGAGGACAATAGGGTGGGGCGAGTTTCCTTGAGTTAACTAGGTGGTTGGACAAACTTGGAGTTTGGGGTGAAGATGCGATGATGTGAGAGTGCATGAGAAATAGATTGGTTCGGTTTGAGGTGGGAATAAAGTTGGGGTGTGTTGCAGTCTAAGGCAAGAAGATGTGACATATGAGTCTTGGTGTAACAAATCTGCAAAGTCTGGATAGTTTTGTTGTATGGGGAGAGTCGTGAGACTCTCCCATATTTGTAACTGGGACAATAATGCCCTCTTTGCATTGTATTGTATTGAATATGTTTCACGATATAATAAACTAGGAAAGGTGTTAGGAACTAATGGTGTTGCCTGTACTATATCTGTGTCTCTTGTATTTCACATGTTTGTTCATTGTATACTAGAATGATGATCCAGGTGGATATTGGTGGCCACCCACCTATTCTAACTGGCTCCTCTTGTCTGTTTTTAGTTCAAAACATTATTTTCTTCTTCTTTGTAATTGTGGGTTCTACACTTATAGGGATGTTTGAATCCCTACATATATTCCATGTGGATACCAGTGGCCTCTCACCTAATCCAACTGGCTTATTTTGTATGTTTTCATGTCATCACATCTTGGTGTACTTCAAGGGCTATTTTGGAGCCCTAAATAGTGTTTTTTTGGATCTCCATAGTTAAAATGTAGACGAAGTCAGATTTTGATGACATAATGTGTAGTTCTCTAAAATATATTTCCAACGGGCTATCACATGCCTAAAATGAAGGTCGTATGCAAAATTTATGACCTCGGGAAGTTGAGGTACCAACTTACCCATAGGGGCCCACATGAATTTTGGTGTTTCACCTCCTAGGGTTAGGGTTTTGGATTTCTAGGGTTTTGGAATTCATGAGTAATATAAAAAAGGCCTCTGGAGCCTCATTGTAATTTTTCTGCTTAGACAGATGTGCGTAGCAGCCACGTCTCTTCTCAGAGATAGCTACCACCATTCGAGCAATTGTTTCAATTATGCAGTTTTACAGTTTCAACCTATTTCATTTATTCAATAGAAGATATTGTTCACTAGATATCTGTATTGTTCTTCATATATATGTGTTTATTATATTCATTCTGTTAATCAATTTGTTTCTTTCCTAAATTCAGATCAATGGTATCAGAGTGGTTTGGTCTTCATTTATTTCTCTTCGTGCATGTCCCCGACAAGATCTGGGTACAAGAAGTTGGGAATCGAACCAATCGATCCGTTGCAATATCGGTCGCGTCAAGCCCGACAAAAACCCATGCAAGATTAAAAGAAATATGATGGATCAGGAGATCCTATTAAAATTTTGCTCGAAGAAGCCCTCGCGCAACAAAGGAACCACAAATGAGGAAATGATGTACAACTTTGCGCAGATCCTTTGAGTATTGCCCATAGGAGAAGCATCTTCATCAAGCGGCCATGCAACCCCCTTCAAGGTACATGTAAATTTTGATATTAAATTATTTAAAGGACTGATAAATGCAAATGCTGTAGATAATGGTTGAATCTGCTCGAAGGGTATTTTTCGGTCCACAATTTTTCCGATAGGGAAAAGATTACTTTTGAACTCCTCAAGGCCGTCCTACATGTTAAGGACTGGTGGGATACTTACTCTAAGAAAAGGACCGTAGAGGAATCTACAATATTTTTGGTTGCCACTACATGGGATTCCTTCCAGGACACCATTAAAGAACAATACTACCTTGTTGGAAGCTATGAGGACTAGTACACGAGATGGACCAGACAATACTAGATTTCACCAATATTTTCCATACCCTGCACACCAAATTGGGTATCAAAGACTCTGAGAGACATATGGTGCTCAAATTCCGTGGTTGTTTTCATAGATACATTCAAACAAAAATGGAGTTTCTATAGATCACCTCATTGGGCACGACTTATAGATACGCTGTCAAGATCGAGCATAAATTTAAGAAGAAGAGGCAAGAGTTTGGATCTGCAAACTCCTCACAGCCGAAGCAGGGAAAAGGTGGCCCCAACCCACACAACAAGGGAACAAGCCGAGATGGCCACTCTCAGGAAAACCAGTCCAAGCCACAACACAATAAGGGCAATGAGAAGACGAAGAAGGACACAGGAAAATGGTGTGAGTACCATAAAATCCCTTTACACAACACTAAATAATGTCGCTCCAAGCAGTCACTCATGGCTGAGTTGAAGGATTTCGAGTCAGAGGTCGATTCTGATTCCAAATCAAATCCAGAAGGAGGGAAGAAGATTATCGACGTTGAATATAGTGCCATTGTCACTACCACCAAAGTCTAGCCAAGAGAACCAGAATAACCAGAGGATGGGGAATGCCTGTTTCACTCACAAATGTGGGTAAAGGGGGCTTCGCTTCATTTCATTTTCGATAGCGATAGTAAGAATAACATGGTATCAACATAGGTCATCAAGTGGCTGGACCTGCTGATGACACCACACCCAAAACCCTACACCATCGGTTGGCTTTGCCAAGGGAGAGATCTTCGTGTTAGCCAATAGTGTCGTATGCCCTATGGCATCAAGCCTTTCAAATATGAGGTATTGTGTGATATTTCTCCCCTTGAAGTTTGTGATGTTATTTAAGGACAACCATATTTGTGGAAGCATCATGCCATGTATGAATATAAACCCTGTAGTGTTATTATTACTTTGGGTAGACAATTGTACAAGATACTAGAGGTAGCGCCACCTACCGCTATTTCTTTAATCTCTGCTAAGAAATGCAGCAAGATCATTTCACAGACCGGAAAGTTCATCTTCTTTGTGATTCATGATCATAGTAATCAGAAGGTCATCGCCACATCTATAGCATCTATACAGACCCTCTCTTTGCAGCAGAAGCAAGTGGACAAGATCGTGGAAGAATACAAAGAAATCTTCTGCTCACCCACTGAGGTACCGACGCACTGCCAAGTCAAGAATCCAATTGATCTAACCCCCGATGCACCTCTACCTAATGGACCAGTCTATGATTTATCGCTGATGGAAAATGATGAAATCAAGCGCCAGATCCAAGAGATTCTTCAAAAGGGGCACATCAGACCCAACTCCTCCCCTTGTGGTATCCTGATTATGCTGGTGCAGAAGAAGGACGAGACTTGGCGAATCTGCATTGATTACAGAGCCTTAAACAAAATCACATTTAGGAACTGGTACCCAATTCCCAGGATTGATGAACTTCTTGACCAACTCAAGGGGGAACAATTCTTCAACAAGATTGACCTAAAGTCTGGCTACCAACAGGTTCCCATCGAACCAACTGATGTATGGAAGATAACCTTCAAATCTAAAGAAGGTCTCTTCGAATGGATGGTCATGCCCTTTGGCTTAACAAATGCACCAACCAATTTCATGAGGTTGATGGATGATGTATTAAGACCCTTCACCAACTCTTTTTTGGTGGTCTATTTGGATGACATCCTCATCTTCAACATAATTTGGGAGGAGCACATGCGACATATTCAACATTTTTTTAACACTCTGCAACAACACAAGCTATATGCCAACTTGGAAAAATGCTCTTTTGGCATGAATAGGGTCCAATACTTGAGCTACATTGTTGATGAGTATGGGGTACATGTTGATCCATATAATATCCAAGTCATCTGTGACTGTCCATCCTCAACCACACTAACCGAGCTTCATAGCTTCTTGGGACTGGCCAACTTCTACCGACGGTTCGTGTTGGGATTCTCCCATACTGCATGGGCCCTCAGCTAGGTGACCAAGGGTGGTGGCAAGGAAACGTTCATGTGGGGGAAGTAATAACAACAAGAATTCGATGATCTGAAGCATCACTTGTGCTCATCTCTAGTACTCTCATTGCCTGATTTGAAACAACTGTTAGAGATTGAGACTGATGCATCTGACTATGCTGTAGGCATAGTTCTCACTCAAAATGGTCATCCAGTGGCATACCATAGTGAGACACTCTCAGATACTTTCCCGAAATACCCCACCTATGACAATGAAATGTATTCCATTGTCCAATCCTATCTTCAATGGAAACATTACATTCTAGGAAAGGAGACGATCATCCACACTGATCACATGCCTCTGCAGTTCATATAGACACAGGGAAAATTGTAGAACGATCACCATCAGAAGTGGTCTACCTACCTGTAATAGTTCCATATCAACATCAAGTATAAGACATGGATATCAAATCATGTCGCTGACTACCTTAGTCGACCTCTCATAGCTGCACTCACCATTGTGATCCATTCCTGTGGACATGAGGCATTTGAGTGGCCCCAAATTTATCAACAAGATCCGAACTTCGCCACCACCTATCAACTCTTGGGTACATGAACGTCTGCCACCAATTTTCACATCTAGAACAAACTATTATGCCATCTGGGCCATCTTTGTGTTCCTACAAGCGAGCATGCAAAGCTTATTTAGGAAGCCCACTACAGTTGGATGGCAGGACATTTTGGCGTGGAGAAAACTGTGGCCGTTCTTAAGAAACATTTTAATTGGCCAAAACTTCGACAAAACATCAACAAGTATATTATATCTTGCACTACCTGTGCCATTGACAAGCCAACCATCAAGAAGCAAGGATTATACACCCCTCTTCCTGTTGATTTTTCATAAGCATTAGGTTAAGCATGAAGTTCATTCCATTTTAACATTTAACCATAACCATAAATGTTGCAGCAACCAATATCACAAGAAGAAGCACCATGCACAAGAACACAAAATGTATCATGGGAAACCCTTCTCAACAAGGGAAGAAAACCCAGCCAAATCCTTTGCTATAATCTTCAAGAGAAAGACCTTTTCCACCAAGAAATACCTAGCACACAAGAGGGTGATCAAACCCTAGAACTCTAGTGCCCAAGAGAGTGTGGACCTTTTGCCAAGTAGATGTACTTGCTAAAATTTCCAAACTCACAAGGAAGATATGATTCTACAATGGTGAATCATCCCTTACTTATATTAGACTTGACCGATCAACAAAGGCATCTATTGGCTCAGCAAGGACGACCTCTCTAAGTCAAAGATATTATTATTATTATTATTATAATTAATATTAATTATCTTTTACATTTATTATTAACCATATTAAGGTGGGGCTGATTTGTACCCTTTACATAATAATTAGGGTTATAGGTAGGTCCGACTCTTGAAAAATATATAGAAAAGGATCTGATACACCCACTAGTGCTCATCCACCAGGGGCACATCCATAGGGATGTCATAGCTCTGATTCACTTACATTACATAGAAGAACCCGATCTTCACACATTCACCTGTGCTCGTCCATAGGCACGTCCACTCTACATATCTACTTTCCCACTGCCACTGACAAGAGAATCATCTGGAGTCTTCTTGTCAACTCTGTTATTCAGAGGAGGCTAATACATCATCTTCATTTATGTTCTCATGACGATGCACCCAACACTTTGGGATTTCACACGTTCACCTTGTGCTCAGCCACAAACATGTCCTAACTCAATAGATCACTTTTCGACTAGATAATCATCTAGAGTTATTCTCAACTCTCTTGATGGAGGAGGTCATCTCTACATTCCTATCTCTGTCCCAGGAAGGAACCATGAACCCTTCTTAGGGTCTTTCTCTTAGGTTTGTAAGCTGAGAGAAAGGCTTCTCATAGCTGCAATGATCCACACCTCAAAGGTTTTTAAGCTGGAGAATGTCTCACATAACTGCATTCATCAACACTTCCTACTCCTGAGAAGCCTTGGGAATCCATCTTAATGGATTACATGTATGTCCTTTCGTCCACCAAGAAAGGCAATGACTGCATATTTGTGGTCATTGATTGGTTTTCAAAGATGGCCATCTTCACAACCTGCAAGAAGAGTGTCACAATGACATATACTTCCAAGATATTATTCGAACAAATATGGTTCCATTTTGGGATACCACAGACCATCATCTCTGACCGGGACAACAGGTTCCTCAACACATTTTGGCCGAGTCTCTGGTCACTGTTGGACACCAAGCTCACTAAATCCACTGCTTTCCACCCCCAAATAGATGACCAAACATAGGTCATCAATCAGATGATTGTGCACATCCTGCACATGTACAACTCTAAGAATCCACGTACATGGGATGAGAGTCTCCCATATGTTCAACACAGTTACAATAGGTCTCTCGATAGCTCCACCGACCATAGCCCATTTCAGGTGGGGCTGAGATTCCAACCCTTGGGTCCCATTGATGTTGCACTACCTCTTGCCACCACATAGACAAACTCTTCCCTCTTAAGTTTGAGACCGAAAAAACCACCTGATTCATTAAGAGGATTCAACACATCGGCGAAGAGGTCCAAGAGATTTTGCAGAAATCCAATGCTAAGTACAAGAGTGCCATGGTCAACATAGGGTACCGCACCAATTTCAGGTTGGAGACAAATTCTGGTTACATTTGTAGAAGGAGCGTCTCATAGGGCCCCATTGGAAGCTCCGCCCACTTCGCTATGGGCCTTACACTATCACCAAGGCTATGGGTAACAATGCTTTTGAGCTCAACACTCCACCCTTCCTTGGCCTGCACCCAGTGTTCAATGTGGAAATCCTTCGACCATATTTTACACTATTATTGGACACCTCAACGATTGCAGGACAATTGAAACCAACATAGCTCAACCCTAACTGCATGGAACAAGCCTCCACTGATCATATAGTGGGAAAACAAGTCAAGGGAACTCGCCAGTAGAGGATCCAACTTTATCGGGTTGTCAAGGCAGGGAATCTCCTACACCAAGGCAAGTGGCTCACCCAAAGCCAAATCCTAAAGAAGTTTCCGCATCTGATGGGGGAACTCAACGCAATGAATACCATTGCTTCCTAATGGGGCAATATTGATCTAGGTGGATATTGGTGGCCACCCACCTATTCCAACTGGCTCCTCTTATCCGTTTTTAGTTCAACATGTTCTTCTGTACTTCTTTGTAATTGTGTGTTCTACACTTCTGGGGCTGTCTGAAGCCCTACACATCTTCCAGGTGGATACTGGTGGCCTCTCACCTAATACAACTGGCTTATTTTGTATTTTTTCATGTCAGCACATCTTGCTGTACTTCCAAGGCCATTTTGGAGCCCTAAACAATGCTTTTTTGGCTCGCCACAGTCAAACTGTAGATAGAGTTAGAGTTTGATGATGTAATGTGTAGTTCTCTAAAAGATATTTCCAACGGGCTATCACATGCCTAAAATGAAGGTCGTATGAAAAAGTTATGACCCCAGGGAGTTGAGGTACCAACTTACCCATAGGGGCCCACATGACTTTTGGCGTTTCACCTCCTAGGAATAGGATTTTGGATGTCTAGGATTTTAGAATTCATGAGCAATATCAAAAAGGCCTCTGGAGCCTCATTGTAATTTTTTCTGCTCAGACAGATGCGTGTAGCAACCACATCTCTTCTAAGAGATAACTACCACCATTCAAGCAAGTGTTTCAGTTATGCATTTTTACAGTTTCAACCTATTTTATTTATTCAATATAAGATATTGTTCACTAGATATATGTGTTGTTCTTCATATCTCTGTGTTTATTGTATTCATTATGTTAATCAGTTCGTTCCACTCCTAAATATGGATCAAATGACCAAGTGTTAAGAGTGTTAACAAATTGTCTAGGTATACAAGTGAGTTGCACAAAAGTAGGAGTGTGACTCACTCGTAGCTTAGAATGGAGTATGGGTATGCTCAAGGTGAAGAGACGTAGTCTAGATGAAGTAATATTGGTATTTCCAAGCAACCAAGTGATAACCATCTCAGTGTTGCACGCCCCAAGAGGTGTACGTTCACAATATTCGGGTAAGCATCTTGTGGGGACGTGGCATTTGATGTATTAGATGATATACTTATTATAGATTATTATAATATAATACAAACGTGAATGTTGTGCGAGACGTATTAGAGGATATTTGTAGTATGAATTGAATATGAAAAGGTTAGTGCAACAATATATAATACTAAATTAATAAGTATATTACAAATTTCTAACTACTAATTAAAATATTATATAATAATTATATAATATTACAAATTAATTACTATATGATATAATAATATTATTATATATTATAATAATAACAATACATTATTAATATAATGGAAACATACATTATTATTGATATATAATAATAATGGAAATATAATAAATAAATCGTAATAGATATCATACAATAAATAACAAAAATACTAATAATATAAAATATTCCATATTGAGTATTTCAAAGATATTGAACATATATCGAGATGATCTCACCAATATTTTAACTAAGATCAGGGGTACATATGGTTAAATATCACCAAATAGAAACATAACACATAATCATCCTTGAATTTTATATGTCCAACTCAACTATTATGGTTGATTGAATACTTTGAAATTTTATTAGTTATTGAATTTCCAACTCAGCAAGCACGTTTTTTCTTATAAGATTTATTTTTCCGACGAATATTGAAAGGGTAGCTTAGCAAATTATCCAAAACTTTAAACCATGAAAACCAATAATTTGCTTAAAGAAACACAAGTCAATTTATAAGATAGAGAGTAAATGCAAAATTGACTTTCTAGCAAATCTGGTCTAAGGATTATGCATAAAAAATTCAGATTTGCAAAGAAATAGAAATTGAAAGAGAATTAAAATTGTGGGTTGTGTTAGCACTCCGTAAATATGTTTAGCTGATAAACAGACGATGAAGGTAACTTTTCAACCAACTTTGAGACCCGAAACTAGCCTTTCGGATCTGGAGAAGGCTCTCTCGGAAATGGCATGGGCTCCGCATGAGATATGACTTTGGGAGCAATGGCTAGATTTAAATACCTTTAATATAATGGGCTCTGGTTATATTGGCGCAAGGAGGTGAACTTGGGCTATGGAGTCGATTTGAGGAAATGACGGAGATAAATGACCCAGTGATCAGACTTGAGAGGATAAGGCTAGAAGAGCAATGGTTTTCAGAGTAAAACCGAAATGAGGTGGGAGAAAACACAGGAAAGAAACTCAGGAGCACCATTGTGGACAAATTCAGAGTTAGCTTGAGAGGAAAACATTTTGTCTAAGTGGCGCAGACAAGGGGCACTGTACAACGAATTCGCAAGTTCAAAAATTCGTTACGAAATAGACAGTATAAGATATGAAATAAAAGGTAACATGAAACACATACGCAAATAAAGAGACACAATACATCTAACTATCAAAACTAGAATATTTTCATCAAGTCACAGGAGCTTTGCATTAAATTTTGGTTAAAAACTTAGATTACATACAATAACAATCGTTTACTCATTTTGCCAACCGACCCTGTCTACATAAAAATGATTCCCATATATAGAAATCTAATATCACCCTTGGCTATTAGGTTTGATATACTCTCTCCTGGAATCATGGATCCATTTTCTTTGAAAGAGAGCAATAACTTCAACGGATTTACTAAAAATAGGAAACCCGACTTTTCCAAATCATAATCGTAACAGAGATATTCTTTACAATCATTGATCATGTTCAAAATTCAACCCTACGGTTGTGATAAGTCATCATTGGTACTGCTGGACACTCTGTCACCCCTGCACAACAAGTCTGTTATGCAACAATAACCTACAACAAAAAAACACAACAAAATGCGCAACAAACCGGGAAAATAGGCGTTAAATATGATATCTTAACTCACTGATAAAAAATGATTTTTAGAAATTGAGAGAGGTTGTTGTATTTAAGCTCTTTATAAAGAAAAACCTCTCTCGGTTTCTTGAAATTCATCTCCAACTGGTTGGAATATGTTTCTCAAAACATGTCTCAAACAAGAAATCATGAAATCTAAAAAATAGGGCTCAAAGATTTGTTTGAATCTCCCAATCTGTGACACATTTTTCAAATATGAGAGAGTGTTTTATTATCTAGCTTGTTCTCAACAAAAACCTCTCGATGATTTTCAAAATTCCTCTACAGTTGGTTATAAATTGATCTTGAAGTTGACCACTAAACCAATAATTTGTGCAATGCGACCTGTAGCATGTGCACAGGAAAATCCTCTGCGCGAAAGCATCCTATGCGCGACAACATCCCACTGTGCGACGAAATCCACTGTGCGACGAAATCCACTGTGCGAAAGCATCTTATGCACGACAACATGCCACTGCGCGAAAGAATCCTATGCATGACAACATCCCACTGTGCGACAAAAACCACTGCGTGAAAGCATCCTATCCATGAAAGCATCCCACTGAGCGAAGAAATACACTGCGCAATAACATCCTATGCGCGATGAAGTCTAGTGGGCGACAAAATCCTTTGCGCGGTAAAGCGCTATGTGCAGTGCGTAGAAAATTTTGCAGCGTGCAGTTGCAAATGGAAATGGAGATAATAAATGAAAACCTTCCTTTTGAAACTGACCCTTGGATATGTTAGATGATGCCAGGCATAAAAACAATATGGGTGATAACATGCATGAATTTGCAAAATTGTTGACAAACTTCTAACCTTAGCCATGAGAATCATGGTGCTAACAACTGGCTCCAATGGGGATGCTATCCTCTCTGTGAGGTAGCAAAGAACAGTAGACCAGGTGCCAATCCATTGGGCTTCTCCCAAACTCAACTTTCCAACTGTAGCTTGTAACCTGCATCCGCTGAAAACCCCAAACTATATATGCTCTAAACTGAAATCTAAAACTAAGATGAAAATGAAAACTGCAGATTGCTAAAATAAATGATCGTAGTACCGAGCTTATTGACACTCCTACCTACTCTAATTGCTGAAAAAGATGCCAATCAAGTGAAATCAAAATGCCAATGCAACCATGTAGGCACTTTATCCACCTTTTTCTTTCTTTGCACATGCTTGTTCCAAAGCCTATTTACTGTTAATTCGTTCAAAAAATTATCTATACATTCCAATCTCAAAAAATTAAAAACATCGGGGTTGTTTACTGCCTCCAACAAAACTGCAAATGGATCCTCCAAAACATGCATAAAACAACAATCATGTTTCACCCCTTCCACTGCATCCTTTTTTTCGTGTAATTCAACCTGTTGATTACCATAAAAAGGTTGAAAAAATTGTTGAGACTGCTGTAAATAACAATCTTTTGAATCATAAGACAGTGTTGGCTGAAATGAAACCCATAGTGGCAAGCAATCCATATCTAACACTGATGTTGATTTACCATCATATTTATTTCTAAGCTGGTAGTTGATCACAGGTTGCAAATCTGAACTGAAATAACCTTCCATGTAATAAGCAACATGATCATTAAATGCATGAGAAGGTTGTTGGTCTTCTTCACTGATAACAATTTGCTCATGTAAAACAGTCTCACTGTGAATGCAGTCAGACATCTCTACTTCCTTTGTTATCTCATGATTTACTTTTAACAATTCAAAGGAAGAAAAACATAATGGAAGACAGTTTTCATTTTCAAGTCCATTGCTTTCTTCATATTCAACATCATGCCTGCAGGATTTCTGATTTGAAACATTATAAGTATTTTGCTTCAGCAATTCGAAAGATGCAAAACACAATGGCAAAGTTCTTTCATCTGATTAAAAACTTTCTTCATTTTCTTCACTGCTATCATATGCACATTTTTCAATTTCTTTGGATTGTTGAACATACTCATTTTCATATTCATCTTCGACCAATTGCTGCAATTTTGAAATGACAAGACCTCCTACATAACAAGTAAAAGGGTCATCAAACACATGAGAAGATTGCTGCAATTTCTTGTCAGTTTGTTCTAGTGAATTAGTGTGATTTGGCATCAACACACATTCCTTTTCTTCAATGATGATCTTGGGATTTTCTTTCAACAATTTAAACGAAGAAAAGCATAAAGGTAAAGAATTTACTTCAGCTGATTCAATACTTTCTTCATATTCTTCTTTGTAACTGTGATAGGTAGGTTGATTTCTCTCATTACACTATTGAAAAGGAACATTTTTTGATAGAGAACATATAGTTGGTTGTTCTAGGAAGTCAACATCATAACCATAATCATATTCATCATATATAGGCAAATCAACAACACCTGCAATGTCATCTAACAAGAAAAGGCTTGGGACATCCACCTGCTCTTCAACAAGCTGATTTGCAAATTCATTTTCTTGACTGTCTACACATGAATACATAAAAAAATCAGTTTCTTGCTCACGATGACAAATATCAGGATGTAAATCAGCTTCTTGTTTATGCACAATATCATGTTCTTCTGCTACACCATCGTTCTCTGTATTAGCGACACTCTTTAAATTCAGATTTTGCAAAATTTGACATGCTTGAATATTGTCTTCCACTTCCTAAGAATTATTGAACATCTACTGCAAAGACGTAGACTTCCTCTCCATCAGAAGAAAAGATAAGTCTGATTGAAAGTTTGTTACATAATGGAGCATGGAAACAACTTCAAGAGGTTGGACTTCTTTAGGCAGTTTATAATAAAGACTAGCAAACTTTCTATTGAAATTTGAGATGTTTTCATCTTTCATTCTTCTCATGGCATAAAACTCTGAAAGGAGTATATTCCATGACTTTCTCTCACCCCAAAATCTACGGAAAGATTTCCTCAATTCATCCCACGAGCTAATCGACTGAGGCTGCAAATGTCTGAACCATGCTTTGGCATCTCCTTGTAAGGACTGAGAAAATTCCCTCATAGGCACATCATCATATTCAATCTCAAAAAGGTCTATAAAATGATCAAAGTCCTGAATATGTTTTTCAATTGAATGTCCATCAAGCTCTCCATTGAACCTAGGAAGGTACTTATAATATTTCACGGGAAAGTCGTGAAGGATGGAAGGCAATTTAAGAGGATTGTATCTTTCTTGAATCTTGGAGGGTGCAAGATTAAGAACATAAGGTGCAAGCTCGTCTTTAGTTTCATTAAGCTCACAAGAATGATCATGAACATTATATGGCTCAGAGGAAGGAGCTTGGTGAATATCGGTTATACAAGAAGAAGGAGGTATACCTACAATTTGCAATGAAGGATGT
>SNQJ01S0076580.1:8927-19726 GCA_010110895.2 Picea sitchensis
CATCGTTGAAGATGAGCCCATTTGAAGCACTTTATGACAGAAAGTGAAATACTCCAGTAAGTTGGGATAATCCAGTTGATAGGGCAGTAGTTGGGCCAGAGTTGCTCAAGGAAATGGAAGAACAGATGCTAAAAATTAAGCAGAATTTGAAAGCTTCCCGAGACAGACAGAAAAGTTATGTTGATAAGAACAGAACCCACAGAGAGTTTAAAGTGGGAGAGCATGTTTTCCTGAAAGTGAAAGCCAATAGAAGTTCCCTGAAGCTGGGAAACTGTGCCAAGTTGGCAGCCAGATTTTGTGGGCCATTTGAAATACTAGAAAGGAGTGGGTCAGTTGCATATAAGCTTGCATTACCTGTATCCATGACTGTACATAATGTGTTTCATGTTTCATTGCTTAAGAAATATATACCTGATGCTAATCATGTAATTGATTGGAATGTGATTCAGGTGGAGTAAGAAGGTGTCCTTCAAGTGCATCCTGTGCGCATATTGGACCGGAAAAGCAAACAGCTCCGGAATCGAGCCATAGGGCTTGTAAAGGTCCAGTGAACCTGGTACGATCTTGAGGACGTGACTTGGGAACATGAAGATGCTATGCAGGCAGAATATCCACATCTTTTTGAAGATTTTGAATTTTTTTTTGATGTTGTGTAAAAGTTGCACTGAGGATAGTGCAAAAATAAGCGGAGGGGATTGTAATATCCCCAAGGACGAGCTCTGTTGTAATCATGTTTATGAATTGTAAATCATGTTTTGTAGGCTGGTGAGCCGAGTATTGATAAGTTGATGGTCTTATGTGTTTATTAGGCCAGAGGGCCTAAGTGTTAAAGGCCATGAGCTTGTTTTTGTATATGTAATTATGCAGAACATTAATAAAGATTAAACATCGCTGCGTGCAGACCAACCACGAAGAAAGAGTGATGGGGGACTAACCTTCCACAAGGTGGGTAAGGGAAAGGGGGGCTAAGCTTAGGGGCTTAAGTCCTTGGGAATAATAATTTATTATTATTCCAAAGTGATGTGAACGGTATCTTTTTATCCTAAGTCATGGGAGAGACAACACATACAGCTCCAACGTGTGCAAAAGGGTACGCATACTTGATGGAGTACTCGCATGCAGCTTCATAGGAAACATGTGTCAACCTAGGCACATGCAATTTAACCCAAGAATTGAGCCGTGATGGGGGTTCGTTCTCCATTATGTCGTTCGATGTCTCAACGGTATTGCTGATGCGTTTGATATCTGTATGCCTCACGCAGCTCTGAAACCCAAAGCCTATGATGTTTTCTTGAGAAGCCGATACACCCTCTGTCTAAACCATTGAGTCTGTGTTCGACCTTTGCGTGGATTGCTTGTCACGCATCCTGAAACTGGTGTTACTTGAACCGTGTTGTGTCTTAGTGGTCTGTTGTCATTTTTTGGATGTCCACACCCAATTTTCCTATTGTTGTTGTCACCCATGAGTTAACCGAAAGCTGTTATTGTTGCCATTATCCTGAACTTGCGGGAATTGAGTTGAAAACTGGTTGAAGAACCGGGTTGTTAGGCCCATGGTAGAAGAGGCAGGTTGTCAGGCCTGTGAGCAGCTCTCTCCAGGTGAGAGAGTCTGCTGGGAAGTGGTTTTCTCCCAGAGAGAGTCCAACACCAGCTACGGAGCTCTGAGAATTACTGATCCGGCCTGTTGCCGAGACCCAGAGAGGGAGGTGAAGCACCGATGGACTGTGCTTGTGATGGTGTATACTCTCCGGTGGAACAAGCATGTGGGGAATGAGAGTCCATGAGTAGTGGGCGTAAGAAGGATCCATGAGAGAATCCTTTCAGTTGCTCTGTGCAGTTTTCCTGTAACCTCAACCTAGTCTAGGATTCCCTTGCCCTGGGTGTAGCTTAGTCCCAGCTCGGGGGTGACCCACTGCTGAGCGTGATGAGAAACATGGTCTAAGGCTGGGAGGTTCGTGGAAGGTCTGCACGTGGTTAGTGGAGTTACTATAGTTTCAAAGATAAGTATCTTTATGTGTTTAATTTCAATTAAAATGCATGTCTGTGATGCTAGTAATATTATCATGAATTCTGTTGCGTAGATGAATTATTGTTATTTCCATTAATTCTGTATGGTAGCAATAATTATGTGTTTACTCTATGTTAAATAATTTAACTTCATTTAAATGCATACTATATAAGTGTTATTCCGCGTAGTAGCATTTCCCGACAGTGGGGTTGATGGCTGGGGATGTTAAAGAATTGATGTGTGTAGGATGTAGAACTGAGTTTGTACCAGTTGTTGTACGACTATGTATCTTCACTTCTTGTGGTGGATCTGTTATCTACTATTGTTGGAAAAGGGACTTCTTAAACAATAGTTGAATCAACTACTTAACACAATCTAGTTTCTTCCCTACAAAGCTGCAAGGCGGTATGGGTCTGTTAAGAAAGGAAAAAATGAAAGTCTTGTCATTTGCTCCAGTATCCATAATAGCTTTATGGCTTTGTTCCTATTTATTATTGAGTATTGTTGAGGCCCTCTTTAGTATTGAGTACTCATGAAGGTGGTGATGTCTATAGGGTGGAGACCATGGCCTCATTTGTTAGATTTGCCCTAACATAATTTTATTGAAATTTGGCCGCATTTGTTAGATTTGCCCTGACATAATTTTATTAACATTAGGGGGCACCGACAAGAAGAATTAATGCCTAATGCAAAGATAACTTAGTAAACTTAAATTGAAATTTGGGTGCACTGACAAGAAGCATTAATGTCTAATGCGAATGTGAAGATAACTTAGATTGAAATGTGGGTGCACTAACAAGAAGCATTAATGTCAAGAAGCATTAATGTCTAATGTGAATGTCAAGAAGCATTAATGTGAGGAAGCATTAATGTCTAATGTGAATGCCAAGAAGCATTAATGTCTAATGTGAATGTAAAGAAGCATTAATGTCTAATGCTAATGTGAAGATAACTTAGGGAACTTATTCATATGAGAAAGAATGATTAAAATTACATATATCAAAATCATGATAAAAATTTAGGATGTGAATCAAAAAATACACATTGGGAGGAGCGAAGCTGGTAATAAGACTCCAAAGTCTTATAACCAATAAGATTGAAAATAAAATAAAATTGGGAAATATTTAATAAGAAAAATTACAAACCATCATAAAAAGTTAGGAATATGGTCGATGTATGAAAAGTCAAACTTGAACTAATATGCAGTCAACACTAAATCAATTGCTATAGTCCCTGGCTTGCCTTTGGCAGGGACTAATAAGGACTTCAACAAGTGGCCTTGTCTTTGCACAATCCTTTTGAAACAATGAAATGATTTGTCAAAAAAGTTCCACAAGGTTTAAATGACTTGTTTAAATTTAAACTTATTATCACTTATCCTTGCTGCCACTAAGGGGATTATAACTAAGTCTTTCTTCCACTCAAAGAATTAGAACCTAAGTCCAACTCTCTAATAATTTACACTCAATATTCAGGTTCCCAAGGGACCATTGATAAAAAAGAAAAGACGATTGATAAAAAAAGAAATGTTTATAGCTAACCATTACTATTGTAGTTGGTTGAAGTAGAAGAGATTTTAGAACAAGCTCATGTGGACTAAACTAAGCAACCAATAGATGCAAGTTGTGTTGAGTTGAATGTGGACCAAACTAAGAAACCAATAGATGTAAGTTGTGTTGAGTTGAGCGTTGTGAATATACAAATACAGAAAAAATCATATCAAACCAAATGCAATGAAGCTTTCGGAGAATTAGAGAAGATATTTCTCATGGAAAAAACTGTATAACATTGTTGATATTAATTCTCACTTCAGTGATTAGTTCCTCCATAGAAAAAATACCTACGAAAATCTTACAAAATAACAATAAGTTCAAATCTTGAGATAGACAAAAACAGTTGGTTTGATGGACTCATTGTTGAATCATCAAAACACCATAAAATCATACACAATAAATATATCTCTTCCAATATGGTGAAAATGATCTCCTTAAACAGTTGCTAACCATTTTTTTCCAGCAAGAAAATTTCTCAATATATTATAAATAAATGGTGTTCTTGGTACATAAAAATTGTCTTAATACATCCAACAAAGCCAAAGGCACTACAAAGAGATGAGTCTTAACAAGAAGACCTTCAAGTGCTCGAAGAAAATATACTGGGGCAGGCTACACCAATATCTAAGGAAGGTCAAAAACTAGAAAAAGTCCCACCAAGCCTATACAAAGACAAAAACATCCAAAATAAGATGAATTGTTCCGTCATAAAAAGAGATGTAGGGGAGGACCCTCATGCCCATCAATCCATTTGTTGTAATGGATCTTTCCTTCTGGCAAATGAAGCACTTTTTTAGAAAGAGTGCATACCTCTTCATTTTCTTCCCTGTAGATGTGTACGGAACTGATAAAGATGAAAATATGTTTTAACGGCCGCACGCGGTCCAGCCAACCCAATAGCGAGGAGGCTTGAAGAGTCCCCTTATTATTTAGCCAATCTAACACAATCTTTGACTTGGATATGCTCAATGTCCAAACGGATAGCCAAAGTTAAAGAAGCCCACACACCCAGGATCTCAACTCTAGTATTTGTACCTGGTCCGTAGTTTAGGGTCCACCTGTAAATAATATTTCCATCTTGTTTTATAATACCTCCAGTTCCACTGATGAGACCGTTTGCTTTAGCCGCTCCATCAAACCAAGCTATAGAATCCGAAATAAAAGCAAGAGTTTTTTTAGTCCAGGCATCTTTCTTGGTAGTGGCTTCCTTCCACTCAAGCTTTATAAGAAACCATATACTCTACAAGTAGTCCCCAGTAAGGAAGGAAAATGAGAATCAAAGATGCAAGAATTGTGTTCCAACCAGATGTACCAACAGACCAAACAAGGGAGAAAGACAAAGGTTTTTTCCTGTTTTGTCCAAGTATCAAAACAACCAGAAATAGAGTTACCACACCAGTTTGTGTTCACGTTGTAATTTGCAGTGATAAGTTGCCAAAGATTTTGTGCAAACGAACAATCGACAAACAAATGAAACTCCATCTCCTCCTCCAACAAACACAAAGGACAGATGCTAGGGCCGATCCAACCTCTTTTCTGGAGGTTTTCCCAATTTAAGAGTTTGTTTTCAACGACCAGCAACGCAAATAATTTTATTTTTTAAGGAAGGTCCTAGGACCGCAAGTGTTTACGCCACCCCGGACACTGAAGAGGCCAAAACGTTTTTGACAAAGCAGTATAAATATTTTTTACAGTGAGCATACCCGAATGATCCCCACCAGTCCAGAGTAGCATATCTTCTGTAGGCTGGAGTAGGATACCAGAAGAAACCAAGGCCTTGCAAAAAGTGGTCCACTTTGTAGCCAAACTGCCCGAAAGGCCCAACATAGAACTGCATTTCCAGTGTTCCAAAAAGAAGCCCGAAGTATCATGTGCTTTATCTTGATAAAGATAACGATTTTTTTTTATCTTTAACTTCTCAAGGAGATCCTGGGAAAGAAGCGAGGAATCACCCAACCCCAAAATCTTGTCCATACCAATCAAAACCGATTGACCATTCCCCGGATTCCATCCAATCCAATGTGTGATAAGAGGAAGCAACTTGAGCAAATTCTTCCAGGTTTGAGAGGCCAGAGGTTGTAGAACATTAGCCGATCTAAGCCAAGTAGCAACAAAAGTATAAGGAATATACTTATCCTTGATCACCCTGTGTCATATATTGTCTTTCGTTAACACCCGCCATAAGGAATTTGCAGCCAAGGCACGATTAAAATGGAAAATGTTCATGATGCCCCACCCACCCACAGACATGGGTCTTGCAATTACCTCCCAACTAACCATATGGTAATTCTGATTTGATCCTCCACCCGACCAGAGAAAATCAAAGATTAATGACCTGATCTTTGAGAGCACAGAAGTTGGGATCATCGTCAAGGCCATATAGTACACAGGCTAAGATTCTAGGAAAACCTTAACAAGGGTGTAGTGGTCACCAAGAGATAACTAACGATTACACTAGTGGTTGATCCTATGTTCGAATTTCTTTAAAATCCACCTCCAATCTTCAAAAGTGGATCTTTTCGCTTTAAGGAAATGACCCAGATACCTAAAACCTGCTGACAGCTCGACGAAAGTGATCTCAATGGCTTCCTTTATCCTTTCCGAGTCCTCCCCACGTAAACCCGAATGGTGGAAAGTAGACTTTTCTAAGTTAACTTTGAGACCCGAAGCACAACAAAAAATCTCCAATAGCGATTTAATTAACATCCATTCATCAAGTGACGCCTTTTTCATAATAAGGATGTCATCAACAAAGATAAGATGTAGAATATTGACAACCCTTGAAACCTTAACCCTCGACAGAACACCTTCAGACTGRTTTTTACTCAGCAAAAGGCTAATACTTTCCATAACTAAGATGAAGAGCATAGGCGAAAGCGGACAACCTTGCCAAAGACCATGTTCACTCTGGAAAAAGGAAGAGGTCTCACCATTTATCAAAACAACAAAAGTGGCGCTAAAAACACAACTCATGATCCAGTTGGTCGAAAGAAGACTGAAGCCCGTTTTGATGAGAATTAAGCGGAGAAAGTCCCAATTAACACAATTATAGGCCCCTTTTAAGTCAAGTTTCAGGATGAGGGCCTTTAGCTTCTTTTGTTTAATTCTATTTAAACACTCCAGTGCAGTGCCAATGGTGTCCAATATTTACCTACCTTTTAGGAAACTAAGTTGTTCACCAAATAACATCCTCGAGAAGACAGGCTTGACTTTGTTTGCAATCACCTTTGAAATTAACTTATAACATAAATTGCAAAGCGAAATGGGCATGTAGTCACCAAAGGTAACTGACTTATTCACCTTTGGAATCAAATCCAGAAAGGTAGAGTTTAGCGAGAATTTTACCTTCCCCCTAATCATAGAGTCATCGACAAGTTCCAACAGATCATTTCCCAGAATGTCAAAAAAGTGGAGGAAAAATTCAACTGTCCAGCCATCCGGGCCTAGACTTTTGTCTTTTGCAAACAACTTTAATGTATATGAGATCTCCAGGAGTGAACAGGGGTAGTCAATAAGAGCAAAATCCTCCTCTATGACAAAGTTGGAAAATAAATTAACCAGTTTTAATTGATCAACCGGGGAGGAAAAGTCATCTACTTTAAACAAACCTTTAAAGTGCCTAAAAGCTTCTTTTTTTTAGAGCCGCTTGTCCCCTATGTGACTGACCAAATTCATCAGTGATCTCCCAAATGTGTTTCTTATTTGTGTGCACAGGAAAAAATATGAAAAAACTTTGTATTTAAATCCCCACATTTCATCCATATCGCCCTGCTCCTTTGTCTCCAAAGTTCCTCTTCCTGGAGAAGAAGTGTGTTCCTTTCAGATTCCAAAGATTTTAGATGATGCTCGGTAGAAGGTTCTAAACCGTCCCTATGTAAGAAAGAGGAAGCCTCCCTCAGTTCCTCCTCCAATAACTCAAGTCGAAGGTACTTTTTATGGCTGCATTGCCTAGCCCAGAATTTAATTTGATTCTTTAAGACTTTAAGTTTCCAGACAAAACGGTGTTGAAGATCCGCCTCCGCCAGGAAAACAGGATCCGCCCAAACTTATTTGATCATCACAGATAAATCATCCTCCAACAACCAGGTCATATTCAATTTGAAAGGGTAGGCCACTCGAGATGGTTGAAGATCAAACTGTGCTAAAATCAGTGCATGATCCGAGAAGAAAGGAAGCTCCACCCACGAGAAATAACGACCAACTGAACTTAGAAAGGATTTTGAAACCAAAAAATGGTCCAATCGCTTCGAGATACTATCAAACCCTGATCTACCAATTCTCCATGTACGAGTCATAACATCTGGTATCAGATCAACCAAATGCTTATCCTATAGAAGTTGTTTGAAGAAACCCGCCAAGTTATCCAGATGGGTCGTTGCACCCCAAATCKCTTCTGCACCAGTAGTAAATTTTAAATCGCCTGCAACAATARTGTTATCAAAATCCAGTAAACCACTAATCACCACCCGATCCYAGAAAACTCTTTTGTCATTACAGGGGCCATATACATTAAGTAAATAGATACTCTTATCATTTTCCAGAGTGGAACCTGTTAAAAAGATACCCTCACAAGAAAGAGTGGKCTCCAAAGTAAACTTGTTTGGGTCCCATGCCACCAAGAGACCCCTAGAGGAACCAACCGAGATAACAACACAAGACAGCCAATGCGGGACGAACTTATGAATAAACAAACGAGCTCTCTCCTCGTYAACAAGAGTTTCTTGAAGGAAAATTATATCAGTTTTAGTAATACGAAGCRGTCTTCACATGGAGGAYTGTTTGAGGGACCCTCCCACCCCTCAGAGACTTAAAGAGAGCAAGATCATGGTCTATCCCTAGCAAGGGATTTTAATCCTCTAAGCRACCTGAAGTCATTGACAACAGAAAAGGAAGGTTYTGTAACAAGAACCAAACAACTAACCTATTTTTGTGCACTTCTAGTCTTAATARRAGAAGTTTCAAAACCAAGTCCCTTTGACCAGGCGTAAACYTGTCCACTACCATCACTCGAAGTAACAGACTGTCTCAAAGCCTTGAAAAGGCCAGGGAGCTTGATGACATTCCTACCCYGGTAAACTGGTAAAGSGACCGAAGCCTTCACCTCTCAGAAAATGGGGACAAGTGATTCCAACGTTTCACCCAAAGAGAAATCTCCTGGTTCCGATTCCCGATAGCCCGAGATGACTCGGGGGTCCAATTCCCCCACACTGTCCGCCACCCCATCCTCCACATAAACATCACACACCGAAACAAGCTGACCCCTTGTAGTAAGTGGAGAGCTGCAAGGAATATGCAGACCAATACTATGGGACCCAAAATATGGAAAGGCCCTATCAGGACCCGAAACTACAACATTCCCCCGAGAAAAAAGAGTTGTTCCCCACGAAGGAGATACAATCCCCTTATCAAGTTCCACTACATTGGGAGGTAAGACAAGAGCGATCCTCGGAGAGTCCAAAGAATCTAATGCCAACCTTTCCCAAGAAGTAAGCGAGAAATAAAAGGAGGGGCATAATGCTTTTAGTTTGCCTGTGACAGTCGACGTATCCTCAAGAATAGGTGAGTCTCCAGGTTCCTCAAGCACACCCTCTCGAATGGAAGATTCCACGTCGGGCGAGTCAATTTGGGACGCCTTCCAAATCCGACTGTTTTCTGAATCTTCTTCCTCTGCTATACCCTGACAGGCGTTCCGCAGGTGACTTGTTTTCCGGTAGAGGGAACACTGGAAAGGAAGACCCAAATAATCTAACCTTTGAGTAAAAACATGTCCACGCCAATGTATGTCTAGTGTTTCCAGTAAGCCCCAGTGAATATCAACTTCAACAAGAATTTTACCTAACTTTCTATCTAGAGCCTATAGAAACAAACCATCGACGTGGATGAAACGTCCCAAAGCATTATATATGGCAATTAATTCTTTTTCGTTCCAAAGGTTCAGCGGTAAGCCGTGTTAAAGAACCCACATGTGGCGGAGCTGGAAGTAATCTTGCACCAGGTCAAAAGAGATCTGCCACCTCTTTAACATCAAACTACCAGTGTCAAAGGTCCACAACCGCTCCAAAATCAACAAAACATCCTCCGCCGAGCAGAACTTAAACCTGAACTAACCCCGCGGAAGGACAAGAGTCTTTGGTTCGTAACCCAAGAGAGGAGACCAACGAAGTTTAACCCTTTCAATAAGAGAAGAGGTGCACTGCAAGCGATAAGAAAACCAACCAACTAAAGTAGTCAAGGCAAGGTTTACCGCCTCCTTAAGGTCGAGGTCATCACCTAGAACCATCTTTCTACGAGTCTTGTTGGTGACCCAAGGCTTCAGACTACCTCTTCTTCTAAGTGAAGGTTTAGTGACAATTGCTTGACCACCTTGACGGGTTGACAGAGCACCACAAAGGTTCGGCCCTACACCAGCTGAGGGAACACCAGGCTGTTTTTTGGAGTGCACAGAGGCATCACCAAAGATACACTTCGACGAAGAACAGTCTCCTTCCTTCAGTTTAGTCGAAATGGTGGGTAGCACAGGGTCCGAAGGTAGTAAACATGTAGTTGACACACCAGTAGGCTTATTAAAAGCTCCCGTAGGATTGAAAAGGCTCACTTGCCTCCAGATTTCCTCGTCAGTCGCACTCATTAGTGCGCTAATGACCGCTTCTGTCATTAGAAGCTTCTAACTATGAAGGAAGAGAAGACACCTAACCTCCACTACGAGTGCCTCGAATCACGGAACAAAACAGGACACTTGGAACGATAATCTCAGTATAATGGTATTAAAGAAGGGTAGTAGTGACACTGTCTGAGAGTACAGACTTCATTAAAGTGCATAGTTCAACAAATAAATGAAGAAGGCTTCCAAAAATAGTAAAGAAGTTAGCCAGTCACCTAGCTTATGCAACCACCAATAGAAACCTCCAAAGACTTTAGCGGAAGTTTAAACACCCAAAACACTGAGGAAAAACCAATATACAAAAGCTGGCACCCATACCCACAGGCCAGCCACACAACACGTACCCCCTCACTTGGCCAAAGTAGTAGGAAGCCACCAAAAATCCTCTATAGCAGGAGAGATCCACCATTAATCCACCAAAAGTTGCAGGAATCGAAAAGAAAAAATTCTCGCCCACACACGTAAACAATTGCTAACCAAATATATATCATGATTCTCAATAACATACTTCTCATGATTATCAACATCATAATTAGTAATAAGCATTTAACCAAACACTAGCAAAACAAAAATTCTA
>SNQJ01S0076580.1:19776-37558 GCA_010110895.2 Picea sitchensis
AGAGTCTTTGGTTCGTAACCCAAGAGAGGAGACCAACGAAGTTTAACCCTTTCAATAAGAGAAGAGGTGCACTGCAAGCGATAAGAAAACCAACCAACTAAAGTAGTCAAGGCAAGGTTTACCGCCTCCTTAAGGTCGAGGTCGTCACCTAGAACCATCTTTCTACGAGTCTTGTTGGTGACCCAAGGCTTCAGACTACCTCTTCTTCTAAGTGAAGGTTTAGTGACAATTGCTTGACCACCTTGACGGGTTGACAGAGCACCACAAAGGTTCGGACCTACACCAGCTGAGGGAACACCAGGCTATTTTTTGGAGTGCACAGAGGCATCACCAAAGATACACTTCGACGAAGAACAGTCTCCTTCCTTCAGTTTAGTCGAAATGGTGGGTAGCACAGGGTCCGAAGGTAGTAAACATGTAGTTGACACGCCAGTAGGCTTATTAAAAGCTCCCGCAGGATTGAAAAGGCTCACTTGCCTCCAGATTTCCTCGTCAGTCGCACTCATTAGTGTGCTAATGACCGCTTCTGTCATCAGAAGCTTCTAACTATGAAGAAAGAGAAGACACCTAACCTCCACTACGAGCGCCTCGAATCACGGAACAAAACAGGACACTTGGAACGATAATCCCAGTATAATGGTATTAAAGAAGGGTAGTAGTGACACTGTCTGAGAGTACAGACTTCATTAAAGTGCACAGTTCAACAAATAAATGAAGAAGGCTTCCAAAAATAGTAAAGAAGTTAGCCAGTCACCTAGCTGATGCAACCACCAATAGAAACCTCCAAAGACTTTAGCGGAAGTTTAAACACCCAAAACATCGAGGAAAAACCAATATACAAAAGCTGGCACCCATACCCACAGGCCAGCCACACAACACGTACCCCCTCACCTGGCCAAAGTAGTAGGAAGCCACCAAAAATCCTCTATAGCAGGAGAGATCCACCATTAATCCACCAAAAGTTGCAGGAATTGAAAAGAAAAAATTCTCGCCCACACACGTAAACAATTGCTAACCAAATATATATCATGATTCTCAATAACATACTTCTCATGATTATCAACATCATAATTAGTAATAAGCATTTAACCAAACACTAGCAAAACAAAAATTCTACAACTACAAGAATTAGAAAATAATCGCAATAATCATCTCTCACGAAAAAATGACCTTTCTCTGAGCGTGTAGAGGTTCAAGATTTTCTCCCTAAGCTACCTCATAACCTCTTGTTTTGTTTTTTTTAATTTATGGCATAAAATAGATTATATAAAACAATTGACTCTAGACTTTGAATTTTAACATATCTACGACAGCTAAACAAAACTCCACTTCAAAGCACTATATATGAGAGGGTATGGTATTAGGAGAAGCAATTATCCTCATCCTCGGTGATGTAAAAATACATTAATAGAATGCATAATATTAAAATGTTATATTTTATATGAGTTTTGAATATATAATTTTAATTAGAATATATAATTAAATTTATTTATTTTTAATTGATATTAATATAATATTTCAAGGGGTTTGTTAAACTAATTGTTGTTGATGTTGTTGGGTATTTGGTTAGTTTTGTATTGGCATGTGCTTGATTTGAATGCTCTTGGGTGAGTTGCACTAGTCTATAGTAACGAGTTTACTAGGGATACTATCCACAAATGTGGAGAAGCATGCCTTGGATTTCTAGACAAGATTTTCCTTGAATATATATATATATATATATAATTGATCATAAATGTTTATTACATCTCTTGAATAATACACCTATAAAATTTTTGAAGGTGAAGGAATAACATATAAAGTGAGTGTGAGAAGAAACGAATGAAAGAGTAAATGAAACATTGCGAAAATAACAAATAAAATGAATTCACTTGCTTATACTTGGCGAGATCTTCAATATGTTGTTTAACTACGACTAGATGCATAAGAGTAGGGATCATTTCAAAGATAAATCAGAAATTTCTTAAAAATAAGGCTAATAATAGTGATAAAAATAGTCAATCTCAAGCTTTTTATATGAGCAATGTCGATTTTATTATTATTTTTGCGTGGCTATAAATCCCTAAAATAATGTTAATAGGGTTTAGCTTAGGTGGTTGGGAGGAATTATCCTCCGTACCCAGGTTCAATTCCCGCAAGTGACATGTTGAGCTCCTAATGAGTATATTATTGTAATGACTACAAGCCCCATTTTTTATCGCCCTTGTACCCTGAAGATTCTAGGGTTTACCCTATATACCATCCTCTAAATGAAGAAAAATACTCAAGAGTTTTCTCCAAGAAATATAACCTTGAAAAGAAAAATCTTGAAAAGTGTTTATTTATGGAAATTTGGTATTGTCAAATCTCGATAGAGTGATCGGTTTTGAGGGGCCTTGTTCTGCATGGTGACCCAAGTTTGAAACCCACCGCTATCGGGAGGAGACACCAAAAAATCCAGCCATGATAAGGGTTGGTGTGGCCTAGGTTGGGTGTGATCCCTAGATGACTTCGACAACTTAGATGCCAACTTAGATGCCCGACAGGCTAGTCCTGCAGGTCACGAAGACACTAACAAACAAACAAAAAATTGATATTGAATTTATTACTTTTCATTTCTACTTTTATTATAAAAAAACACTTTCTTTTAACCAAGTTGAATATAATGTAAAGTCTTTCTTATATTATATTGGAGATATTCAAATATTGTAATGGAGATATCCATGTATTGCATTAGAAACACTATGTTGTGGATCTTTGAGTGATATGCAACAAAATAAACTATATTAAAAACTAATTGGATATGGGTATTTGAGTGATATGTAACAAAATGTTTAAACTACATTAAAACTTAATTTGTTATGGATCATGTAGGGATATGTAAAAAAATTTAAACTGCATCAAACAAAAAGGAGTAGGCTAACTTGGAAGCAATCTTCCGACGACCTCCAACGTCCTCATCTTCTGCGCCTTTTTGTTTACCCTTTCCATTTTCTCCTTCGTCCATTTTCTTTCCAGCCTGCCCTTTCTCCGTTTACCCTTTCCATTTTCTCCTCCATCTGTTTTCTTTCGAGCATGTCCGTGCTCCGTGTCACCTCTACCGTAAGGGACGTGAGGTAGCGTTTACGTTATTACAAGTAATTATTTTATTTTTTTATAAATCAATGTATATATTATATTAAAAAATTAAAATATATGATATTTCGTTTTTAATAATTATAAATAAATAAATAGATATTTAATTTTTTTTTAAATATATGATATTTTATTTTAATAATTATAAATTTTTAAAAATTATAATATTTTATTTTATTTTTAATAATTATAAATTTTTAAATATATATGATATTTTAATTTTAATAATTATAAATTTTTAAATATTATATTGATAATTACTATGATTAAGAGAAATATTTTTTTTAAATAAAAAATTGCTTATTATTTATTTTGTTGAAATTTATTATGTAATAATTTTTAATTAAATATTTTTATTTTTTTAATTATTTATTGAAATTTGAGTTTAAGTTTATTAAAATTTTTAATTAAATTTATAAAATTTATGATATAAATAGGTTAGAAAGTAGGTATATCTCAGTTCTAAGACTTCTGCGATCAATGATCAATGGTATTTTGGTGATGTTCTTTTGGATCCATGAAAACAGTTTACAAATTTACATTTCAAATCAGACAAATGTGGTCCATCATAAGGAAGAAATATGAATGTCTAACGTTGTTGAAACATTAAACATCGTAAGGAAGAAATCTGCCTAATATTCCGTTGCATTTGGATAATCTAACACAGAACAGGAGAAACCCAAGAGAGAAGGTTTGCGGACAAACAACATCCCCCTTTCCGGTGCGGCAAAACCCGTAGGCTTAAATTGCCCGAATAATTCCATAATAGACTCACCCGGAATTTCTCGTATGGGATAGTTTGCAAGTAAATATAGTTATTCTACAAAACTGATTAAGCTTTCAAAAGGAAATATTTTCTATTTTAATTTCAACCAACTGCCACACTAAATAGACTTTTTATTTCAACTGCCACACTAAATAGACTTTTTATTTCATACATTTATCTCTGAATTCTTCTTGATTCCAACGTTAAATCTAAAATTTGCAGAGTGACTCAAGTTGCCTGCAGCTTTTTAAGAATTTATAGTGCAAGTAATAGTTATATTTTGATATTGCATCAATTTTTATTTTTTTTGTAAGTAAGAGGTAATATTATATTAAATCCTTCGAAAGTCTGAAGCAGAGATGCAAAATACAGTTAGATTCGTGCTACAATTGTTGGACTTCCCCGGCATGGGGAAACCAGTCCAGCTAGCCCAACCAGTTCCTTGACTAAACAAGTCTAGCATTAAAACATCAACAAAAAGAAGAAACATTGTTTATCTTTTCAGGTCTAGAAGCTAAGCCAACAGAGATACTCTAAAAATTAGACACTTGGGTTGTAGTTGGGCCAGGTGGCTGGGAGGTCGCCTGGCCACGACTCTTCCTCGATGTATGTCACGCCATAGTCCCATTGCTCACCAGCTTCGTCGGTGCATGCAGGGTCCATGTTGTCGTCCTAGCGCTCCTCCTGCTTCATTCCTGCTGCCTCTGGAGTCTGCGTTTTGTCCTCCTGCTTCCTGCCTACTGCCTCTGGAGTCTGCGTTTTGTCCTGAGCTTCATCTTTAGCGGTCGCGAGGTTCTCTTTAGGGCTGGTGTCGCCAGTGGCCGTGAATAAGGCCTCGTGCATAGAAGAGAGAATTTGCATAAAGCTGGCCACCTTCCCCTCTGTTGCTTGGACACGGTATTGCAAGTCCGCTATCTCTTGCCGAAGCTCAAATACCAAATCATGCAAGATAGCCATGCTTTCTGCGAACTGCACCCTATCAACGCTCTCAGGGAAACAAGGACCTGCCCTCTTGGGCGCATTGTGATGATAAGGGTCACCTCCCAGGTTGCCCAACGAGTCGTCGGAAGCTGTGGAGCTGGAAGGAACCGTTGTGAGGTCGTGAGAAAGCCTCAAAATTGAGATTGGTGTACGCGAGATGATAGGCATGGAGCTTAGCTGCGGGGCATGCAAAGAGACAGGGATAGGCCTGGAATGCCTTGGAGGGGAAGAGTCAGTTGAGGTTGAATCAGGAGGTGTGATTGAGGGTCTTCGAGGCTTCCAAGGGGAGCCTCGCCTCGGTCTGCCTCGGGGTTGAGTCATGGAGAGTTATGTGCAGTGGATTGAGAAAAGGAGGGGCACTCGGTGTAAGGAGAAGACCAGGAACGCGTTGCACCAGCGAGAGGGATCAGAGGTAGATCTGCGCTGCAAAGCGAAGAGCATTGCAACTTGCATACAGAGGTGAATGCCAAACATAATGGACGACGTCATACAAATTCGCGGCGAGGAGGAAAGGACTGGTGTGTTAATGCACCCTCGCATCAAATTAAAACGTCATTAAACGCCGAGTGGGGTGGTGGGTTGTGGCATGAGCCCATCATGTGGCTCCATGCCACGCTGTCCATCGCCCTCGTTCAGATCGTGCCACATCGAACTCCCTGACACCCCATCCGGGGGAACATCCACCAATCCAGCTTTGTGAATGGATTGCAAGAGGATAGGGTGATTATGATCCTGGGCTGCATTACATTGGAGGTCTGGTCCACTCCAATTGGCTCCCAGATTAGCTAAATCATCAACAACTTGGTTTGCTTTCCTTCTGACGTGCGAGGGAATGATAACCAGATTTGGGTGTGTTAGAGTAGCAACTATTTGAAGTCCATGCGACAATCTCCAGCTTGGCGAGATGCTGTCCGGTCTGGTCCCCTGTAAGATTCGGCGAAGCAGGCTGATGATGACTTGCGAGTCCCCTTCTACAATCATCTTAGTGTAATGGCTTTTGATGGCTAATTGTAGTCCCTTAATTAGTCCCCAGATTTCTGCTACATTGTTCATAGAGTGCCCCAGGGGGCCAGCTGTGATGTCAAGGATGTGTCCATAATGATTTCGTATGACAGCTCCATAGCCCGCCGCGCCAGGATTTCCTTTAGAAGCTCCGTCAAAATTCAGTTTAACAAAATCTTCTGGAGGAGGAGACCAAATAGAGGGGCTGCGCACAGGGGGGGTTGAGGAAGAGGGGGTGGGACGAGCTGAAAGAGTGGGAAGAGGTGTCCAGTGCTTGAGAATGGAGAGCTCAGAAGGAGGGCAAGCCAGGTCCGCATCAGGCCAGTTTCGGAGGTTGAGGGTGTCCAGGACATTGCGATGGCATTGTCTCCAGCAATGTTGCCAAGGGAGGGAGGTACCTCTGAAGATTCGTCGATTCCTTTCCTTCCAAGTTTGCCACAGGATAAAACCAGGTAAAAGTTGCCAGATTCGATTGAGGAGGGGGGAGTGGAACGCCTGATCTCTCCAATGCGCAATGGTTGCTAGAATGTTGTCTCTTTGGCGATCTGAGGTGCGCATGACAAGCGCTGCTTGATCCCAAATTTGAGTTGTGTAAGGGCAGGTATTAAAGAGATGATTCAAAGTTTCATCTGCCTCTCCACACAGTATGCAAAGGGAGGGTCCCACAAAACCCCTCTTCAGGAGATTGTCCCACGTTAGTATACTTGAGTGCAAGACTAGCCATAAGAAAAGGGTGACTTTCGGCCAATGCCTGAGATCACAAATTTTGTGCCAAACTTCCAAATCCGGGGGGGGCTTTGACTGAGCTTTGAGCTGGTAGGCCTCTCGCGTACTGAAGAAACCCTGAGGCTTGTAGCCCCATCGAAGAGTATCGTCCCCGACAATTATGGGTATTCTTCGTTTGGTTAGTTCCTCTTGCAGGGGCGCTAAGTCGACCTGTGCCTCCAGGGTAATACGCTCCTCATCCAAATGCCAGCAGCGCTAGGTGTCCTCCGTAGGATTATCTTGCCAGTAATCCGCAACTCTTGTCAGGCCTGCCTGTGTAGCTTGAGGGTAGATATCTCGGGCCCAATCCTCATTGCCCAGGGCTGGCCATTGTTGCCAGGAATCTTGCCAGAAAAGAGTCGTTTTCCCATTCCCTATTTCCCAAAAGGCGTGCTAAGTAACCAACAGTCTGTTCTGCTTGGATGCTGTCCATATTAGAGAGCCCGGGTTGTCTCCATTCCACCTGATTAGGTCCTTCTCGGCTGTATTGGGGGTGTATTTATTCCTCCATAGCTTAGCCCATAGGTCGCCAGGGTTTTTTAACCAGCGCCACCAAATCTTGGCACTGAGAACCTTGTTCATAATAGATGGATCCCTTAATCCTAAACCTCCTTGTCGTTTGGGCTGACAGAGCTTTTCCCAGCTCACTAGAGCTATTTTTTTCTCTTTGTTGAGGCCCTGCCAGATGAAGTTCCTTTGCAAGCTTTTGATGGAGTTGAGGATGAATTTTGGAGCGGCCAACATAGAAAAAGCATAGATCGGGAGTGCTTGTAAGACAACTTTAAGCAGGACGAGACGACTGGGTAGGTTCAGGGCTCGAAAAGTCCAGGAGGAGAGTATTTTGGAGAAAGAAGAGAGGAGGTGCTCCCAGGAGGAGTTCCAGAGGGCGTTGTCGATCAGGGGTAGGCCAAGGTACTTGGACAGAAGGGAGCTCCTGTTGAAGCCCAAAATCTCGGAGATGTGTCGCTGGATCTGAGGGGGCATGTTAAAGAAGAAGATTTGGGATTTATCCTTGTTGCAGTCCAATCCTGAGGCTTCAGAGAAGGTTTGGAGAATCTCCTGGAGAGAGGTGGCTTCGCGCACCGTGGGGCTGCCCATTAAAAGCGTGTCATCCACAAACTGGCTGTGCGAAATGGGGGGAGAGATGCCATGGAGGGGCAATCCTGTCAGAAGGTTTTGATCTAAAGCTGCATGGATGGATCGCCTGAGTCCCTCGGCCATGATAATGAAGAGGAAGGGAGAGAGGGGGTCTCCCTGTCTAATTCCTCTTGAGGGAGAGAAGGGTCTCGAGGGCACACCATTGACGAGAAGGGAGAAGAAAGCCGAGGAGGTTAAATTTAGGATCCAGCCTACCCAGGTTTGGTTAAAGCCAAAAGCTAAAAGCATTGCTCGCAAATAATCCCAGCTTAATTTGTCAAAGGCCTTAGAAAGATCCAGTTTGAGGAGCATACCTGGGGTTTTAGTTTTTTGCAGGGAGTGGATTACTTCATGGGCCAAAATGATGCTGTCCAAGATCTGCCTGCCCTCAACATAACCTGATTGCTCTGGAGAAATGATTGTTGGTAAGATCAGCTTAAGTCTCCGAGCTATTACCTTAGTAAGGAGTTTGTAGATTACATTGCAGAGGGCAATAGGTCGGAATTGCTTGGCTTGCTGCGCCTGCCCCTCTTTGGGGGATTAAGGTGAGAAAAGTGGCATTGAGTGCTTGGAGGATTTTCCCTGTGGCTCTTGAATCCTCCAACAAGATTTCCCAAACCTCAGTCCTGATCATCGGCCAGCAGTGGTGGAAAAAGTCGCTGGTAAAGCCATCCGGGCCTGGAGCTTTGCATTTGGGAGTTTCCTGCAACGCTTGGTCCACTTCCTCGATGGTGAAAGGCCGTAGAAGGGCCGCATTTTGCTCCTGGGTTACAAGAGAGGGTACATGCCTTGTAATTTTGCTGATTGTTGCTTGTATGTCTTGGATGGGTTCTGTAAGGAGGTTCTGAAAGTAGTCGATCAAATTTGTTTCCAAGTCAGCATGAGAGTGAAGGGTTTCACCTTCCTCTGAAATAAGATGCGTGATTTTGTTGGCGTGCCTTCTCTGGATGACAGTTCGATGGAAGAACTTGGTATTGCGTTCCCCTTCTTTGAGCCATTGAATACATGACTTCTGTTTCCACAGTATTTCTTCCTGTTTCTTCCTTTCTTCAATCTGTTGGGCCACTTTGAGTTCATGTGCTTTCAGTTCCTCTGTGATCCCCTGCTCTCTGATATGGTACTGTATCTCAGTCATTTGTCTTGAGAGTTGTTGTTGGGAGTAAAAAATGTTGCCAAAAGTTTGTTTATTCCAGAGTTTAAGAGTTTTCTTAAGGTTCTTAATCTTCTGCTGGAAGCGATACATTTTGGAGCCATGAGGTATCTCAGCCTGCCTCCACCAGTCTTGGATGTTTGCCTGGAAATCGGGGTGGTCTAGCCAGAACCGTTCGAATCGGAAGGGTTTCTTCCCAGGGGTGGCTGAGATATCCATCCATAATTGTATGGGCCAGTGATCCGATCCCGGGAGGTTCAAGATAGTGGCCTCCATTGCCGTGTCGTCCAGCATCAAAGATTCCGAAAGGAGGAAACGATCCAGCTTGCAGGATATTTGGTGTGCCCCAGTTCGTCTATTAGTCCAGGTGTGAATGCCATTGCTAGTCTCCAAATCAATTAGACGAAGGTCGCCTATTAGATTGTTGAAATCGCAGGAATCTTGATCTAGTCTTCTTGACCCTCCCTTTTTTTCCTCCAAACTGCGGATGATATTGAAATCTCCACCAAGAATCCACTTATCATGGTGCAGTAAGCTGGAAATATATTCGAGTCTTCTGAGAAACGCTTGTTTATCTCTTGGATTGGGCAGGCCATATATGCTGGTGAGATGCCCAGGCTTATCGGATCCGATGAGTCTATACTCGGTCGTAATGGACCATCTTGTGGTGTAGAAATTTTCCATTAGCACTATGTTGTAGTTCCAGAGGATGGCTACTCCTCCAGCTGTTCCTGTGGCATCAATCGAGACCGCTTTCCCCTGTCTCCAGCAGTAAGGAAGTAGCCGATTGATGTCTTCTGAGGTGCATTTTGTTTCTTGCAGCAGTACAACATCCGGGGTTTCCGCTATGATCAGTTCTCGTAGCATTTTCTGCTTGCTACGACCGTTGAGTCCCCTAATATTCCATGAGATAATCTTCATGAGGACGGAGGGGTAGGAAGAGGAGGGAAGCTGTCCGAGATCAGGTGGACCTGTCCTGAATTTACCATGAAGTTTCCTATTTCCTGTATGAGCTTGTTTGTGGACTTTCTACCCCGTTTCTTTTCATCTTTTTGGCTTTTGCTTGAGTTTTTTGCTTGGCTGCCCTGGATTCCCAGTGCTTTACTGGATCGGGCTGAGGAACCGGCGGAGGAGTTAAGAAATACCTTGTGTACTTTCCTCAATTGGTCCCAGGGAATGGTGTATAGTTTCTGGTGCCGGTAGGCATGTTCCAGGTGTTCTAGATCCACTCCAGCAAGATTAGGTTCCTCCAGTTCCATCTCCTCGTCTCCATCCTCGATTTCCTGCAGATCTGGCGTTTCCTGTGCCGAGCCTATGGGGGTAGGCTTCGTTTCCGTTGTTTTTGGAGGCTGTGCAGAGCTGTGGTTCTCAGACTGGGGTTCACTGAGCGGGGGTGGTGCGCCCATAGTGGCAGAAGGTGTTGGGTGTTCTGGTTGATCTTGCAAGATGGAAAATTTGTTACTAGTAGAGGGGTCTTTGCTTACCTGGGGTGGTTGTCGTCGTCCTCCTTGCCGCCTTCTTCCCGCTGGTTGTGCCAATCCGTCCTGGTCCTTACCGCTTTCTGGATTTCCGTCCTTGTTGATGGCATTAAGAGGGCATTCTCTGAAGAGGTGACCATGTTCGTGGCATTTTCTGCAGCGGAAGGGGATGTGTTCATAATCTATGGTTTGTGACCAATCCTCGTCGTGGTATTCCAAAGTGATGGAGCCTGGGAGCGGCTTGGCTATGTTCATATAGACACAGATTCTTGCATAAGACGTATAGCGCCGTTCCTTTGTAGCTTCAGAGGATTTGACATAGATGCCTATGGTGTTGCCTATTCCTGCCAGGACCTCTTCCAACCAAAATTCTTGGGGGAGAGAGTACAGTCTGATCCATACCGGCGCATGGGTGAAGTCTTCCTTTTCGGGACTGAACTTTTCTGTCCAAAATCTCATAAATAGGCCCACCGAGTTGTAGAAATATGGCCCTCCATCGAATACACGGTTGCGATCCTCGAGGTTGTGGAAGATGATTGTGAAGAATCCCTTCGAACCCAACTGGAGATCATAGTGGCCTTTTGGTTTCCACCAATACTGGATCCATTTGACCAGGTCACGCTCAGAGGGCCAGAGCCCTAAAAATTTCCCCACCAAGGCGTTGTCTTGCATATATTGCTTCTGCTCCTCTATACACGGTGAGCTAACCACATATTTAGGGGCTTGTGGTGCCTGCGGAATGCATTTTCTGGGTATCCACGGGGCCGAGACGTTTGCGGGGTTCTTCTCCTTGGCTGGGTCGATGTCCATGTCCTTATCTTTGAAGGTACCCTCTTCTAATAGCTGTGCCCGCAAGTCTGGAGGCGTTTCAAAGGTCGGGCGCTTAGTTCCTGCTCCATTGCTTTCGTTGGCAGTAACACGACTGTAGGAGTCGCCGACCGACGCTCCCTCCCTGTGGTGCAGGGGCCCCTGCGGGGCTGTCATCGTTCGGGCTCAGTTCGCAGCGGCTGTGTTTGCGCAAACCCTAGTTTGCAGAGCCTAAAACCCACAAAAATGATATGATATTGCATCAATTTAAAAGAAATAAACACATGAGAATATAAAGTGTTACGAGGAAAAAAAAAATAAGGAAGTCAAAATTATGTATAAATTATAAATTTCATTTAGCTTATTCTTTTTCTATTGCACAGTAGGAGAAGAAACAACTAATATTGCATTAGAAGCAAATACAAAGAAATCTCTTGAATCTGGCAATGAGGCTTCGCCCAACTTTGTTCCACTTATTGCATAAGCCAAGGTGTGTGTTTTTCTATTTATTGTTGAATATGACATGCAATGCAACAGGAGAATGCACCTGGAATTTTTTTAAATGGGAACTTGCCTCGGATGCTTGCAGAGGTATGAAATTTATATCCACTTGCTCACTTCAGTGTTACAATGTGTAGGTTGCTCAACCTTACAGCTCATGGTGGAGGAGCGGGAGAAAGAACAGCACTAACTTGGGTATTCATCAAGCATGGAGAGGACTTAACAAATGAAGATGCATATGGGTCTTTCATGGTTGGTGCTAGAGACATGACAAAATAAACAATAATCAACTGCTTATATTACTTGACTTCAAAGTTTTGTAATCTATAATCAATTGACTCTAGCATGAACTTATGTGTTTATGATGAGAGTAGATAGGGGGTGTCGTGGGAACAAGCAAAAAGCACCAAGTGGATTTATGCTAAGGGAAACATGCATGCAAAGACATCTCTTTGATCAAGATGGTGATAGCAAATAGAGTTGTGTTGAACGAAGTGAATTTATGCTAAAGGAAACATGCATGCACAGACATCTATTTGATCAAGTAGGTGATGGCAATAGGAAAATATCAAACAGGTGATCGAGCAAGTGGTGGGGGTGGAAAAAGGTGTCCACTGTAGTGACCTGTGGTTGAGTGCTCTAATATGCAATGCCAAAGCCTTCAAACCAGCCAATCATTTAATTTATGATTGTAAATTAGTTTTCTTCTCTAACAAGTAAGGGGAAATATTGGACATACACTAGGCCCAATTATGTCGCATAACAATGTGTCAACCAATAAAAAAATTAAACATTGAAAATTAAAATATTAGACAATTTTTTTGTTTTTCTACAAATTCAAATTAATATAAGGTTTTCCAAAACATTAGGATATCATGAATTCATCAAATGAAATAATATGAAGCCAAAGGGCTTTAACCTCCAAACGAAAACTACAATTCCCGACGGAGGAAAAAGAATGAGCTAAGGTTTATCCTAGGGAAGAGAATGGGACATACACTAGGCCCAATTATGTCGCATAACAATGTGTCAACCAATAAAAAAATTAAACATTGGAAATTAAAATATTGTACAATTTTTGTTTTTCACAAATTCAAATTAATATATTTCCAAAACATTAGGATATCATGAATTCATCAAATGAAATAATATGAAGTCAAAGGGCTTTAACCTCCAAACGAAAACTACAATTCCCGACGGAGGAAAAAGAATGAGCTAAGGTTTATCCTAGGGAAGAGAATGAATTTATATACATAGTATATATATATATATATATATATATATATATATATATATATATATATATATATATATATATCTACTAAATAAGGTTTTTAAGCGTGCTTCTGAGTTTCCGGAGTTTGAGCTGGTAGGCAATCCTGCACACCACGCTGTCGGGTGGCTCCTGACGAAATCATAATGTGCTACGGCCAAGCTTTAGTAACTCTATTGATTAATATATATATATATATATATATATATATATATATATATATAAAAGGAGGAGAGAAGATTTAAGAATGTGTAGAAATTATTTGAATGGACGGATTTTCATTTGAGTTTGAATAATTGTTGTGGTTTATGGGTTTTTTTAATAATTATAACTGAAGTATAATATTATATAAGGAGTTGTGTTGGGGAAAGCAACAAAATCATAGATTTTATACATAATTTTGGCTTAGAGCCTAAAGATTCACCTACAACCAACAGATTATAAAACATATATAATTTTCAAAAATTCCAAGTAATTTGATTGCAGATTTTTTTTACATACTGCCCTAACAAAAAGACAACTTTGTAAAACATCAACTATAGATTGATTCATAATCTGGTATATTCTATACACCATCACGCATTGGAGAATTTCCATCGACACCGTGTCACGTCCATCATGTTCTTCCTCTGAATTCCAATGGCGAGACATTGTTGAAGTTTGATTAATAGAGGATGACTGAGTATGTTGGGGCAAAACTAGTGACCTCAAATATCGACACTTTGTTTTTGGATTGTCCATACATTGATTAAGATTTGATATTGTATGTTTCAAGTTCCCAACTTTAACCATTACCTACTTACGGGTAGCACTATTGGTTGCAATTAGCTCTTCATGACGACACAAAATGTATTTGAAATCATTCCAGGTAGGTTCTATGTTTATATTAAACAAGCTTTCAAAATGCTATTAATTCCACCACTAGAGCCGATCGGAATAGGGTTAATTAAACAAGCTTTCAAAATGCTATTAATTCCACCACTAGAGCCGATAGGAATAGGGGTAAGAGGGTGACCAGGGTTAGCAAGAAACAAATACTCAATAAGCCCTCTTCCCAAATTAACAATAGAAGCAAGGGGAAAACTACCAAAATAACCATACCACACCCCATACACAAGTCCACTACCAAAGCCCAGGGAACCATAAGAGAAAAAAAAACCTCCAAATTTAAAATTGAGAAGGACAAAGCCCTAAGAATTGAAAGAGACAAGGCCACAATAGATAAACCTCAAGACTAGGGGGACTCTGGTCAATAGTCGATTTTCCACCGACATTGAACGAGGAATGCCTAGGAATATTGAACCCCTACATCATGAAGCTCCAAACACCCTAGAGCAAAACCATAGCACAATTATGTTGTCTTATCCACACAACATGATCCCACCTTCACCATCACCAAATACAATGAAATCCCCTACTTGAGACATCCCCCAAAAAACTTAAACTCACACAAACAAAATTGAATACTGCCATCAATTTCGAGGCTAAATAAATGTATGAGCTGCCTCTTCGCATGAGTCTTCACCCTTTCATCCCGCCACCTATCCCATCCAATAAATATACAAGCCATAAGGTTATGGAATGGGTAGTGACCCTTTAGATCATTGATTAATATTGTTCCTTCTGCTAGTCCTGAACCCACCTTGGCCCAACGATCTACTTCGAAGTTATGCTCCTACTTGATGTGGTACAAGCTATGACCTTTGGCCCAACGATCTACTTTGAAGTTATGCTCCTGCTTGATGTGGTACAAGCTATGACCTTTAGATTCATTGAGGAAGGCTAATGTACGAGAGATTGTGCCAAAAATAACATTGTTACTAAAGACATGCCTTTTAATGAGTGCCATGATCACAAGTATGGAATCACCAAAGATGGTTATCTTATTAATTCCCTTTTCTCCATCAATATTGACATCTTCCCAAAGGGCGTAAGCCTCAACAATGTTGTTAGAGGCCTTGCCTAGGTCCCAAGATCCGAAATACCCCCCACACTTACCGACACTGTGGTGTATAGAATTATTAACGAGAGTGGGAAAAACAATAAAAGTGGGATGGCGAATCGATTTGTGGAAGGCACAAGAATGGAATTGATGAAGATAAGTGAAGAATAAGATAATGGAGTTGAAGAACAAAATGTTGCAATTGAAGAAGAGAACAAGAGAATGGAATTGAAGAGAATCACAACAATAGTTGAAAGGCAGAGACAAAAATATAATAATAATAATAGTGTGTTCTGGAAAGAAGCGAAGAAGCAATATGTAAGAATGGCAGTGGACAATGATGAAGAAGGACCTTACATGAACACAATTTGTTTTATAGGTTGTTCATCTTAGTCTACGTAGATTCCTATACAGACAATTAACACAAAAATATGGAAAATGAAATATGACTCTTGTGCCACACCGCGAATATTGTGATCATTGGGGGTTTCACTCCCACCACTGTCTCGATGAACGTCCTTTCTAGACAGTGAAGACGTGACAACGTTCTCACACGCCCATTTTTGTTTTTATTAGTTGCTTTTGGGGAATCACACATTTTACCTTTAATTAATTGTGGGGCAATTACACAGTTCAATTCTCAATTGTAATTTTTATTTTAATTCTTAATTAATTTTAGGGAAATTACACTGTTAATATTATTTATTCTAATTAATTTTTTGGGCAGCCGTGTAGTTCAATTCTCAACAACAAGCATTGATTTTTTTATTTTAATTAATTGTTAGGGAATCACACACAACAAGAAGCAACCCTTTCAATCATGTTTATTATTGTTACTCTTACTTTTTTTAGCACCACATTCCCTTCAACTCAATTGGAAAGTGGAATGCCACGAGTTCCTCCATGTAACTCATGCCCTACATATCCATATGACTTTGCATCTCTACATTTTTCTCCCACTCCACTTTACTCCTTGTTGCATGTCTCTTTCAATAACCTCTTTTTGTTTTTCATTGAAATACGTTGTTTTTGGTTATTTTATTGATCAACGAGATTCATCTTAACTCTAGATATATTAAGCATGAGATATATAAAATAAATTGAAATGCAAACCTCTCAATACTCAAAACATCTCTGATCTACAATTGGTTGGTGTGTATTACCACATTGGTGTTCTTAAATTTTCAATTTTTTTATTTTTATTTTGTTTCATATAAGAACCGAGGTTACATCTCATCTATGCTGGTTGTCGTATTTTGAAATAAATTATATTATACCATCTTATTACATCTCAACGCCAAAGTCAAGCACTTAACGCAACACACATCTCCTCAAATTGGTGAGCAGAATGCACTGGCTTCTCTTCGTAAGTAACCAAGGATGAAGCATGGGAATTTGTAGGATTCCTCAAGAAAAACATGCAAGCTAACATAATACTTTGATCCGCATCATGGTCTGAGATATCCAGAAGGCCCTTGTTGTCATGGCAAAGATTTCAAATTTTTCAATGCTTATCAATGACACCGTCTTGATTGCAAAGCATTTTGTTGTATCCCATGAAGTAAAGACGTATGATGAAAGTTCAGATGTAGATAAATTATCTGGTGATAAAGACTCGGATTGGCCTCAATGTACAATAGCTATGTCTCTTGCACGATTACCCACTAAAGTTGTTAAAGACAAATTGTTTCATTTTGTCTAATTTTGTAAGTGTACAAAATTTATCCATAAAGTTGATCCTTGAAGTGAATATCTATACAAGCACACTAGTCAAAATATGACTAAAGCACATCAATTTGTTTTGGATATATGAAATTCCCCTATCCAATTGATCGAATCATCAGACTTTGAAAATAAGCCAGTAAGAATCCCTAGTAAACCGACATGATGACATAGTCTAAACGCTTCCACGCTTTTTCCTTTTGGGCATGTTTTCCCGACGGTTTTTCTTGAAATCCAACCAAACATTTAGAAGAATAGCTAGAATTGTAGAATTCGATGGTTGATATCACATATTATGGGTGCCCAAGGGGGTTTTGAGGGCATTGAATTGATTTATGCATTCAAAAACATGATTTAAGCAATGTAAAATTGTGCTTTCGCAAACAATTGTGTTGCGGGATTCCGGTGACAGTTCTTGAAAAAAGTAAAAAACATAGAACGTTTAGACTATGCCAACATAGACTAGTGCACCTCACCCGAGGGGATTCAAACCAAGCACGTGCTAGTACAAATCAAGCAAAAGTGCCCAAAATCATTGGTACCAACTAGTTGAAGTAACAAAATATTTCAAGAAAAAATTAAAATATACATATATAGGTGCCTTTTTGGCACTCTAGAAGATTAAGTCTATATGTTGATTCTCAACCTATAAATATTATATCTACTGATATAAAAAGTTTAGTTATTACAGTATTCCAAGATTTCTTGGCTAACAATGCTAGATTCCAAAACGTAAGAAACAACTATGAGCTGATATTATTGAAATCATAAAATGTCCATTGCTAAAAACAATAGGAAATACATCCTCGCGGGATTCACTGCATTTCAATGGAAGAAAGTTACCTCTTTAGAAAGAGGGACCCCTCCTCAATTTTAGCGATAACCAACAAGCCCTACCAAAATAAGAAAGCTTCCTTGAAAAGATTGCCTACTTTCTCGTTGAGTTCTTGATATACATGTTGAAAGGAAATATTTTCAAACTACTTTTTAGCTCTCTAAATTTTTCTATAATTACAAGAAGAAGTAAATTCTCCAGTGTGACATTACCATTTTCTCAATCTATTATCAGCTTAGAGTCCCTCGTGATTTATAGTCTTGATATTCCTCTATCAACTACATCTTTTAATAGCACACAACTCAATGT
>SNQJ01S0076581.1:22274-32319 GCA_010110895.2 Picea sitchensis
GCACTGTGCTACATAGCTAGGGTGCGAACTTGTTCTAAGGCTTGGAAAAAGATGAAGTCTCGATGGTTCTAGAAGGGAATCTTCTAGAAGAATGGGTTGGCATTCGAATGGTTATCCTTTTACTAGTTTCCCTGATATTGTGGGATCATTCTTATCTAAGTAACCATCTCATTATCTCCTATATATTGATGGAATTCTCATGGAAAAGGTTAAGAAATATTCATTGGAGAATTGGTGAAAGAATTGTGTGAAGGACCTAGCTTGAACAGGAGCTTGGAGACTCTAGCAAGTCTATCAAGAGGAATTGGATCTTCTTCATACAAGGATTGAGCAAGTGTGTGTGTTGGAGCCAAGAACCACCGAAAGGAATCTTGCGAAATCAAGGTGATCAGGTTGTATCTTCTACTTTCGATTAATATGATACAGTGGCATGTCCTTTTCTCATAAAGCTATTCTTACTTTATTGTGTAATTCCTTGATCATACAGATAAGTTGACAGTTGAATATATTTTGCTATCTTCACTTTGGTTGGTTTGTGTTGTCTTGGTCTTGACCTCACGAGAGCACCGAAGCAAAACGGGAGCAACAGAGACCCTAGGAAGCGATACAAAGGTATGTTACTTGTTCCTCCCTACTAGCTAATTCAGTGGTCAAAACTTAGGGAAAGAGTCATGTCCTATCCTGTTTTGTTCTAGATCCAAGTGGATCTAGAGAGATCTGTTAGTGTCTGCACCTACCGATTAGTCTGAAACTGTATTGTAGCCTAGACTGAAGAAATATGTCAAAGTACTCTTCCGATCAGGAATAATGTCGGCACAATCTGAATCTGAATATCCATATAACCTGAACTCAAGGTCTGTCACATACCTGAGACTATAATCCAATGTACCCTTAAGGTACCTCATCACATATTTTGTTGTGACCAAATGAACCTACCCGGGTTGCTCCATATATTGACTTAGGGTGTTCACAGCAAAACATATATCTGGTCTTGTGTTCTTCAAGTTCATCAACGAACCCACCATCTTCTTATATAAAGTAACATCCACAGTCTCTAAAGTCATATCTTGCAACAACTTCATATTTGATACCATAGGTGTAGTCATTGCCTTGCAATCCAACATCCTGAACCTTTTAAGGATTTCTACTATATCTTCCCTTGATTCAGAAAGATCTCATCCTATCTCTGCCATACCTCGGGACCCAAAAAGTAATGCATCGTCCCGAGATATTTCATATCAAACTCAACAACCAATTTTTATCTTACATTATGAGATGAGGTTTTCCACACCTTTTTAGAAATAGGTCATCCATATACAATAGTAGTATTACCGAACCATCATCCACAACCTTAAAGTAAAGGTTAGGATATGCACTGTTGTTTGTAAATCTTAAGCTCGTCAAAAAATTGTCGATCCTTACATACCAGGCTTTGGATGCCTACTTTAATCCATATAAATCCTTCTTCAATCTTCACATTAAGTGTCCCGTAGTTGTCGTGTACTCAATGAAGTGTTCCGTGACTACAAATACCATTCTTCCTGATCAGGTTGCCATCTATGCCACATGCAGAATTTCATTCCTTTTGGATGTTGAAAGCCACACACTTTGAGTCTTATGTCCTTAGAAGACTATGTCATGCCCATTCTCTATTGGTCAAATTACGATGACCAATCCCGAGAGAATGTCAGCCCGATGATGAAACATTAACACTTAATAATAACTTCTGAAATTACATAAAATCTCAACACTCCCTCTTAATGAGGAAGGTATTATATCTAGCACATAATCTAACACTGTCACCATCCACACGAGTTCATGGTCATTGACTGTCAGAGACATGAATCTATACATCATAGGAAATCCATAGTGACTTCACAACATGCATCCATGGTTTGTAGGTAGCCTTGTAATAGCTACAACATGTCATCATGAGATTATCCAGTTTCACAGAGAAAACATTTGAAGCCATCACTCCCTCTGAGGCTATATAGTCTTCGTAGTCATCTAATCCCTCTGCATGTGTCGACCTCCTCTTCTTCTTCATTACATGGATGTGCACAATTCTATGTCTGGATAGTCTTGCTTCATGTTTCTTCCTGTGAATGTCATTATGGCTCCTTCTTAGAGATATTACCTATGATGTGCCCAGAACAAGAAACAAGAACAACAAAAAAGCATCTCCTAAAGGAGATCAATTTATCTTGTGCACAACTATATACATTGACCCTTGAAATGTTACATCTTCTACTAACACACATCCATCATATTCTTGATGTCATACGACTAACCATGTTTATTTTCTAGTGTTAAATTAGACAAGCACACTTTTCTGCAAGTGGTATTACTTCCAATGAAATTACTTTAGTAAACTCTAGAGAAACACTAAGTAATTACACTCAGAAAATTTCAACTACTTAGAAACTTAGTCATCTTCCTTATATCACTTCCCACTCTAAGAGAGAAAAATATGTTTCTAATGTTGTTTATTTTTATAGTAATATTAAATTGATCCAAAAAGACACGTCTCTTTTAAAATTTAATTTAATTTTCTTTCTTATAAATAGTTGGAGAATACCTCTCATAACTACCCAAAGATTAATTTGGTTATAATCCATTCACATAGTATTTCATGAGATTATTTGCATAAACATAGGTAGAAGTAAATATGTCTTTCTGATATTGCCCAAACATCAACAGATTTCATATAACATTCCTTATCAAATCACTCTAATTGCATCAATTCACTCTTTTTTTCCCACAACAATTATAAATCCCATTTTATTTCAGATAGCAAGTCTTCAAGTTGCAGCCTTCTTTTTCAAGAAAAATTGCATCAACACATAGTTTTAGCATGCAAAAGAACTACATAATCCCTATCCTTGAATTCACAGAAGAAATCTTTCTTTCTTTAACAATAGATCAGATAGTAGTAGCATTGGATCATTGCACTTCATCAAAATCCAATGATATTTCCTAAGTCAAACTTCAATGTTCTTTCACGTGATCAAACCCCAACGATATTTCCAATAATATCTCCTTAAATATGATGAATGCCAAAGGGACGTATTTTAAGTAATTATCAAATGGTGTATGGACTGCCTTCTCTAGCAATTATAGATTTCCTTCTCCAACAATTATCCATGGGCATATTAATTTATTTCTCCATCAACTATCAACTTACTTCTCCAAGAACTATGCAAGGGAATGAATGGAGAATTCAAACCAATGCATATCACATTGGGAGCACTTCCTTTGGATGCAAGGAACAATTTATTCTCTAGTTTGAATTTTGGACACGTGGAATACAATGTATTCTTCTTATAATAAAGAAGCTTGGGGAGATTTTAAAACGCAACCTCCATCCACAACAATAGCTCGCATGGATAAGACTATAGTCACTTCACCAAAATGGGCAAGACACATGGATACAAGTTTCTTTAATCGGACCGTGGATTTGATACTATATAAGAAATATAAATTATGATGCACAAATAATAAACACAATGAAGAATGAACTACAAGATGAACCTATATAACAACATTAAAACTTAAGTTGGCTTGCTGCTGAGAACCGCCTAGGGTTTTCGCTACTGAAGTTCCCCTGCTGCTGCTATGGCAACCCCCGGAGGAGGGGAGCCGCCGGCCCCTCCTTCTCCTGCTACATCCTTCTGCAAGCTCCTGGCCTCTCATGGAAAGAAGCTTCCCCCTGTAGAACCCCCAAGCTTTGTCAAGAAGCTTGATTCGATCCCCAAAATTGATCTACCCCCGGATCACCTAATGCTTGTAGAAATCTCATTGTTAGACCGAGGATTGGTTGGACAATTCATGGGGCTTTGGCCGTCAGTCCAAACCACTGATAATTGGATCCAAAGAAACTGGAAACTATTGATAAATAGCAGTGTAACTTGCTATGCAGTTGGAAGAGGATTCTTCATCTTTGAATTCATCTCCTAGAAAGACAGAGACCTCATCTTCAGAAATGGGTCGTACTTCATGGGCACACAAGGGCTATACCTGAATCAATGGACACCAAGCTTTGACCCAGCGATAAAAGTACCCAAGGACGTCCCCGTCTGGGTCAGACTCCCCAATCTCCCTCTCCACTGCTGAAACCCCTCTTCGCTCCAGGCAATCAAGAATGGACTAGGTCAATATATTGATAGAGCAGATCCCAAAGATCAATACTCCTGCGTGTGCATTTGTGTGGAAGTGGACCTAGAAGTGGGCCTTCTAGAAGCAATCAAATTAGGTTGGAGAATGGCATCACTTTCAGAAGATAGATTATGAACAATTACCTTTCAAATGCATAGGATGCCATGAATACGGCCACCTCCAACGAAACTGCCCTAAAATCCCAATCAAGGAGAAAGAAAATGGAGAAGGGTGGCAACAGCCAAGGAAAGGGAAAGATTCATCCATAGCAAAAGGACCAAGGAACGATAAGACAATCCCCGCATAGCCCACGGAACAAGGAAACCAACTAGAATTAAGGACATAAAACAGTATCAGACTGTTGGATCGGATTCAAGTGGGAATAATGGCAGGAGAAGCCCCTAAGGAAATCCAACCAGCCTAAGAACCACAAGGGAAATCAAATCTAGAAACCAGAGAGATACCGACCCCAGAGATAGAAGAAGAGAAAGCCAAGACAGGAGCAAGAAAGGACGTGGATCCGTACATAGAGGAAGGAGAGGTCTCCTCATAAAGTGAATATGAAGGGGAAAATGACACCTTGGTCACCCCAAAAAAAGAAGGAAGAGGAAGGAAATCAAAAAAAGAAGAAAGAGATAAAGAAACATATAAAGACATCCTGAATGGCTCGCAACCAACAATCAGACAACTGATCAGTGTTAGACAGACAAGGAAGCACTCCAAGGCTCTTCAAGGAGCCCACGCATCCCCCCCAGGTAAATCATGAAACTAACATCCTAGAATTGTAGGGGGTTCGGCAGCAAAACGAAGGAAGAAGCACTAAAAGATATCAGAAAAACCTCTAAGTTCGATATCCTACTACTCCAGGAAACCAAGATGGAAGAGAAAGACTTCCTCAAAACTACAAAAGCAATCCAGAAAATAAGCCAAGGAATAGCTGAAAGCGCTAGAGGAGCCTCAGGAGGTATTGGCACCCTCTGGAACACTATGAAGTTCGACCTAGTCAATTTTGAAGCAAGAATGCACTGGATCTACACTAGCCTCCTTCACAGAGAAATAGGCCAATAGGTAAGTCTCTTCAATCTTTATGTGCCAGTTCTATTAGAGGAGAAAATAATTTGTTGGGATTCCCTAAAATATTATCTACAGCAAAAGGATCTAGACAATATCATTATCGGAGGGGATCTAAATGTGACCCCATCTCTAACTGAGAAAAAAGGTGGCTCCATTGTGAGAGACCCAGCAAGAGAATGGGTAGAAGATATCATGTCCGAATGGGAGTTGGAAGACATCAAACCAACAAAATGTAAATACATGTGGTCAAACAAGAGGGTAGGCCTGGGGCACATTGCTACTAGATTGGATAGGTTCTTAGTCCAAAGCTCCTTCTTACTTCTCGGCTTCACACCCTCCTTTTTGATCCTCCCGCACAACGTTTCATACCACAAACCAATCCTCTTAGATTTCTCTCCTGACAAGAATCTAGGATCAATCCCTTTCAGATTCAATCCAGCTTGGATCCATGATGAAGGCTACCAAAAGCTGGTTACCAAAATTTGGAATGACACAGTAAGAGGGTCAACCTTCTTTGTTTGGGAAGAAAAACTCAGGAGACTTAAGGAAGCATTAAAATCTTGGGTTAAAACCTGTTCAAACCCAATTGCAAATTGTCAGGAAGCCCAAAAGCAATTAGGGAACCATCAACTAGAAATGGAAAATAAGGAAATCACCCAATAAATTTTGCACCAAGAAGACCAACTCCAAATAAATTGGTACAAAGCCTACCGAGAGGAGGAAAATTACTGGCGACAGAAATCAAGAAGCCTCTAGTTGGAAGTAGGAGATAAAAAGACTAGCTAATTTCACAAACAAGCTGAGGCAAGGAAGTAGTACAAGAAAATCACGGAAATTCAGGTTCAAGACCAAACAATAACAGATTTTGAAAGCATAAAAGCAGCTGCAGCAGACACTTTTGAAGCTCTATACAGAGAAACTCAATGGTCTACAATCGACTCTAATGCTTACCCCCTCTCACTCGTCCCTTCCCTCATCAAAGATGATGTCAATAAGAGTTTAACAAAGCCAGTAACCCAATAAGAAATAAAAGAGGCACTTGACCAAATGAACCCAGACAAAGCCCCAGGCCCAGACGGTTTCATAACTAGATTCTTTCAACATAGTTGGGATATAATCAAATCAGACCTTACGAAACTGATTCGGAAATCCCAAATATGCAGCAAGTTAGGAGGAGGAAGAAATTTGTCTTTCCTTTCTCTTATCCCAAAAGAAAAAGGAGCAGTCAATTTTGGAAGATTCCGACCAATCTCCCTTTGTAACACAAGTTACAAAATCCTCACAAAAGTAATAGCCACCAGAATCAAAAAAATTCTCTCGACAATCATCCCTAAAAACCAAGGAGGGTTTATAAAAGGCAGGCATATAATGGATAGTATCATCCTAGTTCAAGAAGCTCTACACTCAAGCATTCGAAGGAAAGACAAAGGTATGATTATAAATATTGATCTTGCTAATGCGTTTGACCGAGTTAGACATAACTTCCTATTCAGAGTCATGGAAAATTTTGGGTTTTCCCCAGCATTTATAAATTGGATAAAATCTTGCATTGGCTCCCCATGGATAGCAATGCTAGTGAATGGAAGGACCACTAAGTTCTTTCAAGCCTCCAGAGGACTCAGGCAAGGTTTCCCCCTCTCTCCTATTCTTTATGCCATCCAGGCCTCAGTGCTAAGCTTCCAATTAGACCACTGCCAGACACATAAAAAGCTCATAGGCCTGAGGATAGCCCATGGGGTAAAGGACATAAATCATGCCCAGTTTACGGATGACACGTTGCTGATGGGAGGGGCGAGTTTGCAAACAACAAGAAAATTCAAAAATGAATTATATGCCTAGACAGAAATCTCTGGCAGCACCATAAGCCTAATTAAATGCAAGATATTTGGATGGAACATCACTCCAAGGGAAATGCTAGACATCTCGAGAATTCTGGGAATGGAAGGCTGCACCAACTGGGAGGCCTTTAAATAGCTAGAAGTCCCAATCTTCAAATCCAAGCCAAAGGCTTCACACTGGAACCTGCTGATAGACAAGTTGAAAAACAAAATAAACTCCTGGGGAACAAGATGGCTAAATCTTGCAGGCAAAGTGGTCCTAATCAAATCAGTTCTAGCAAGCATTCCGATCTACCAAAGCTCCCTGTTACTTGCCCCTGTTTCCACAATCTAGAAAATTGAAACTCTGTTCAGAATATTTCTTTCGGAAGGAGGAAAGCAATCAAGGAAAAAATTGCACCTAATAAGTTGGGAAAAAATCTCCAAGCCTGTCTTAGAAGGAGGCCTTCCTTTCAAAAACATCCAGGCTCAAAATCTAGCTTTAGGAGCAAAGATACTTTGGAATCTAATCACAAGGGCCCCTTCCTGGAGTAAAAAAGTGCTTTGGAGGAAGTACTTTCGAGGTCCAAGGAAAAAGTGCTTAGATCGCCCAACAGTGGTGGAGAAAGGATCCCCAATCTTCTCTCTGTGTCAGAAGGCTTTGAAACACTTTATCCCCCATCTTACCTGGATACCAGGAAACGGAAAAGAGATTAACATTTGGGAAGACTCAATAATGGGAGACCCTCCTCTAGGCTCAAGACAAGATTTAAACCAGCTCAAAGTGTGGATGAAAACTCAGAATTTAAATAGTTTGTGGGATATTTCAGTTTGGGGAAAGGATGAACCAAAAGCCTGGAAAAATTGGGGAATGGATAACATACCTCCAAACTTAGAAGAGGATTGGAACACTCTGAAGTTCTGCCTACAAGGGAAATCCCCCCTAAAATAAAGAGAAAAAGACAAGAGAGGTTGGGGAACACACTCTGGAATTTACGCTACAATAGTCAGGTACTAACACATAGTCTCTGTCCCAAACGTCCCCCCAGATCCAGCAATTTGGAAAGGAATCTGGACAACCAAATCCATCCCAAAGATAGACATGTTTGTTTTGACCTTGGCCCATAGAGGTATCCTCACTGGAAAAAACTTAAGACGAAGAGGATGGGAAGGTCCTCATAGATGTCCCCTCTGCCTTCAAGAAGAGGAAGCCACAGACCATCTTCTCCTAATCTATGTCTACTCCAAGGAAGTCTGGCAGCTGGCCCTGGGTTACACCCTCGAGCTTCCTCAAGAAGCCAACATCGTGGTCCAAAACTGGAATTCCTTCTGCCCCTTCCAGACAACAAAAAAAGGGCAAATCTCCACCCTTTGGAGAACTCTCCCTAAATTTATACTCTAGAAGATTTGGCTCGAGAGAAACAACAAACTTTTTAGGGAGACCAAAAATAGTCCAGCTCATGTTGCAACCAAGATAAAGGCCTTTTTTGGGGAGTCAACCCCCTACTTCTACAAAGTTAAAAACTCAAAGCCCCTGGAGCCAGAAGAGGAACAGTTGATTGACCAATTTAAACTCAAAGATCAGCAACAGAAAACAGGCAGCAACCTTCACCAGGAAATCTGGGAAATATGAAAGGAGAAACAAGACTTTGACGATTGGAAGAGAAAGGAAAACAAACATATTTTGTTCTTTGACGGGGCCTCCAAAGGAAACCCAGGCCCGACTGGGGGTGGAAGAGTCCTGGAAAGCCCAACAGGTCACCTGGAATTTAGCGTTGCCTGGGGAATTGGAACATAATCCAACAACATAGCAGAAGCATTGGCCCTCTAGCAAGGACTAACTCAAGAAATTAACCACAATGTCCAAGATCTGGTGATAATAGGGGACTCCAAGTTATTAATCCAAGCCTTAATCCTTCGTGACAGAGTCAAAAATGCAAAACTCCATAACATTCTAAAGAAAATCCAACTCCTCCTTGGAAGTCTCCGTACTTATAAGCTTTACAATGTCCTTCGGAGACTGAACGCGTCAGCAGACGCAGAGGCCAACAAAGGAGCCAACTCTCATATTGGAACCTTACAAATAAATGGAATCACAACTAGAATGGATCTGCCTTGAGAGTTGGGGGAAAAGATGGATAGTTGAAAGGGGCATGAGCTAGAAAGGCCACAAAGCACAAGAGACAAGACATAGGGGAGAAACCATGGCAAGTAAAGACAAATCAAATGTCAGAGTGGAGGGACGTAAAGATCATTTGGAAGTTGAACTTTGAGGGAAAGCCATCATTCCAGATCGTGCGAATCGCTTAGGGGAACCAAACCTGGAAGATGTTGCAAATAAAAAGGGAAGCAAGGAACGACCTCCTCATTCCCATAGCTTACAAAGGCAAGAGAGACAGTCAAGAAGAATCAGAGAGAAGCGTGCACATTCTAGGAGCCAGAGAGAAGCGCACGCGTAGCAGTCCGGGAGCATCAAGGAAGGAGAAGAAGATGGCGTCCAACTCGGGCAACAAACCCACCACTGAAGAAAGGTTGAATGCGCTGGACGAAGAACTGCAACGCCTCAAGAATATGTTGCATCATCAACTGGAATTTCTCCAAAACTTAGATATTGATGTTGGAAGGCGCTTGGAAATGCTCGAATCCGATATCACCAAAAAAAAATTCGGGCTAACAGAGGAGCTTGGGAAGTTACGTAAGGAGCTCAGAGATCCCAAAAAAGAGTTTGAAACCAGAGTCAGTAAGCTAGAAAAAAAAATGAAACAGATGAACAAGGAATGGAAGACCGAAAGGGACCAGCCCAAGCAGGATGACCCAAAGTAATCTTCTCAACAGTTCAGAAGCATGGAATGCTTATCTAAAACCATAACAGTGAAGCAGGCGTTTTCTATAGAAACCTCTACAGTAAATAATTATGTTAGTTTTCTCTTTCCTTCACCTGGTAGGAAAGCATAGCCTCTAGGTAGTGTAATCGTTTAAGTAAAGCAAATCTCAGGTCT
>SNQJ01S0076581.1:45034-57538 GCA_010110895.2 Picea sitchensis
GCAATTTGTAAAGTAAGCATTAAGGGAGGGTGTTAGAATAAAGCTTACTTTAGTAAGAGATAATTGTTGTAACTGTGAGTTTCAACTAGACTGTTGTAACTGTGAGTTTTCTAGGTTTACTATTATTAGCTAATCAGATCCACTTAAGTCAGTGATCTGCATGCTATATATGTAACCTCCATTTGTTTGTTAAGCAATAAAAACGACCTTCATAGACTTTACCAGTCAAATGGCTGGGCGAAAGAGGTCCTTGTCCAACAAACAAGGGGATTTCATACACCAATTTGATGTGCTAGCTTTGCCTTGACCTTAAAAATAAATTATTATTATTATTAAAATCAATTCAATTTCTTTTTACTGGTTTAAACGTTTTATTTTTTTAATCTTTTTATCCAAATTATGTACAAAATCTGGTAAAAAAAAAAGCTTAAATTTTAAATAATTCCAATTTCATAATTATTGAAATTGCATAAATTAAAAATGTATTTAAAAAACCATTTAATTTCAATTTCAATGATAATTACATAACCAAATTTCGATTTAATTAAAATATTTAAACTTGTCCATGTCCATTTAAGAAATAAATGTTAAATTCAATTGGAATGCATAATATTCAACACTGCCCAGGTTTACAACGCATGCAGCGGACCACAAGTTATTTAAAAGATAGATGTCAAATTCATGCAATGCATGCTATTATTGTTGGGCTCACATAAATCGTTTCACATGCATTGAACACATAACAATAAGATATGAGCTTTTCTTAATATCTGCTTAGTTGTTTCTAATAGTGGTTGGTTGGCAGGCAATTCCAACGTTAACGCAGTCAACACTTTCCACTTAAACAAACATTATTTCATTGAAAATTTAACATTTTTTTTCCCAAATCCAATAAATATTATTGTAAATAATAAATGTTAACATTTCACAGTCATGTTACAATTATATTAATCATGTTACAATTATATTAATCATGTTACAATTATATTATGAAGACTTATCCTATTGAAACTGAAATTATTTTAAAATTTAAAACAAAATACATATTTTTAATATTTATAAGATGCTTATTTTCATATTAAAATTATACTAAATTTTTTTATTATGTACTTCTTCTATATTTAAACATATTGAAATTATACTAATTTTTTTTTATTATGTATTTCTTTTACATATTTAAATTGGTGTTCCACTGAACTATAATTTTTTCTTTTTTATATTATCTAGACTAAAACAAAATGTATATTTTTAATATTTATAAAATGTTTACTTCCATATTGAAGTTGTACTAATTTTTTTATGATATACTTTTTCTCTATTTAAACCTTTTTAAATTGATATCTTTTTTTACATAACAAAATGAACCAAAAAAGTAAGTTTTGGAATCTCCAAATTAACTTAAAGCTGAAAAAGTAAAATAATCATATTTTATATACAATTTATCCCTAGAAAATATCAAACAACATGATCATATGAATTATGAATTAGAATAATGATTTTAATTTTAATTTTTAATAAAAACAAACTTAAGCTGAAAAAGTAAAATAATCATATTTTATATACAATTTATCCCTAGAAAATATCAAACAACATGATCATATGAATTATGAATTAGAATAATGATTTTAATTTTAATTTTTAATAAAAACAAACTTATGCTTATTTACATTAATTACTAAAAAATTAAAATATTAAAAAAAATAAAAATGGTTCATATTATTTAAAACACTTTTTTTTTTAATAAAAATAACTAAAATTAATACATACATATTAAATGTATAATTACTATGAACTAATTAATTAATGAGAAATTAAAATATTATAAATATTTTATAAATTTTAATTTAGTTGAATAAAACAATTATTCTCACACTTAGAATTAAAAAAAATATATTCTCAAGATGAAGGCTAAAGCTTATAACCTCCATACTAAAATAATTAGCAGTTGGAATAATTCAAAGTTTATGCTGGACCTTAATAATATAAGAAATAATTTTATCTAGTTTAATAACTAAACTATTATAAAAAAATAAAAATAAAAAATCAGTTATGAAATTGAAAAATAATCTTACATTAATGCAAATAATGATTTTTCATAAGAATTAATTAATTTATTTTTTTGGAAAAAACTAACAATTAAAATACAAATACAAACCTTATACTAGATGGAGTTAGTAGAAACATGTATCTTACATTTAGAAGGAAAAACAAGGAAAAACATTATATGTCAATTTATTACTTATAATATTAAAATGAAGAATATGAATATCAACAAATTTTAAGATAATATTGAGTTGATCATTAATGGGTTTATAGTTGGTGGTTTTTACATTATGATATTATCATGTGATGAAACCTATTTAAAAGTTTGAATAAGTGTTTTTGAGAAACTTGTTTTTTAATGAAATTAATTAAATTTATCAAGATAAATAAAAATATATCTTTAAAAGTTAATTTTCCAACTAAAATTTTGAAAGATAAAAATCCCTTACATTTTGTTAATTGTTAATGTATACTTAGTTTATAAACAATTAAAAATAAAAAAACAACAAATTATAAATTGCAGACATAATGATACATTATCTAACTTACACAACTTGGAATTTTCACTATCATATATTTGAAAACACTACCAAAAAATAAATCTAGTATTAATTAACAAATCCTTAACATTAAAAAACAATCCTACATAATTGAAACGCACAGCCAGAGAGAATTGTTAATAGGGTGGGATTGAAGGTTGATGCACCTGGAAAAAGCCATCCTCCTCACATGCACGTCGGATTTCTTCCACTACCCTTCTTCTGTTAGGGCCGTCCAGGTCTTTCAGGTCCACCACCGGAATGCTTTCAGAGCTAAAGCAGACCTCAGACATCTGCGGGCGTTTGTCGGGAGGCAGGATATACTTTTCCTTCATTTGACCTCCATTGGACATTAGCTCTTCAACAATCCCATTGAGATGGGCCTGGACGTCCACTGATTTAGTTGACATCGCTGTGAACGGCACCAACCAGGGCTATGCACAAGTTTCGAATTGGGGTCTGGTCAGAGAAAGGCTTGGCGAAGCAAAGGAGTTTAGACATATTTATAGTCAATTACGAGGACTCGTTGGATGGGACGTCTGGCTGGTAAGTTGCACGTATAAACAAAAACAAAATAATGTATTGTATGTTTAATACGGACTTGAACATTAAAAAAACTATTTGCAGAGCTGTTATGGCTTTTATATAATCCGGCGGCCGGCTGTATCGAAAGTCAGAGTCAAATACAGACTTAAACATAAACAAACTCTTTGGAGAGCTGTTATGGCTTTTAAATAATACCGTGGCCGGCTGTTATGGCTTTTATATAATCCCGTGGGCGGCATATAGCTGTAGGAATAGATACCTACCTCGCGTCAGGTATATTGTAATGAGATGAGATGGGTGTTCATTTCCTGACGAAGGCATGTATATTGTAATGAGATGGTCGTTGAATTTCTTGTAGTAGGTCAAGTTTAAATGTGCATTATAATTAAATATCATCTATTTTACAGGCGTAAGAGTTGAGTCCACATAATAGTGTAGCATAGCCTTCCTCATTTTGTTGTTCTCTCTTTTCTTATCGGAATTGATTCGATTATATTCTGTAGTTAGAATTAAATTTCTTTGAATTCACATGCATGTGAAAACACTTCCCTGTTTTGAATCTCTATGTTTCAAGGATGCTTCCATTCAATGACTTTGCCAAAGATGTATTATTGTTCATTCTCGTGCATTTGTGTGTTGCTTCATTACCCAAAAAAAAAACCTCTTCCCTTCTAGCCTTGACCGTTGCATTAGAGTTTGCAACAGACAACAACTTTCATTAGGTAAGGAGGTATCTAGGTAGGCTAGCCTATTGAAATTGCACTAATGATTTGGACGCATAACAACAAGCAAAGGCATTATAGACATAGGCAAAGACAAAAGTTGCACAGCCTATTAAATTGAAATATCGAGTGGTAGAGCTAACATCCTTAATATAGCTCGAGCGCTAGTAGTTTATTCAATACGAGAGCTAACATCCTTTCTAGTTATATAAGGGCTAGTCGTTTATTCAATAAGAGCATAGGAAGGCAGAGTAGTTAAAAAGACGACATTGAGAGTGAGTAGCAAATTTCTCATCTTTCCTTGAAGTCCATGCAGGAATGCAGTTAAGCTTTCAATCTAGAGCTAATTCACAATCGAGATCAAGACAAATAATGTTTAGTGAATAATTCATGCATCCTGAATGGGTCTAATGGTTAAGAGCATGTGTTTCCTTCTAAGCGGTCACAAGTTCAAATCCAGAGGGGGGTAGGATATGTATACCTCATGAAAAGAAGTTCAAATCTAGAGGGGGGTAGGATATGTATACCTCATGAAAAGATAAGATAAAGTGTGAATGTGGACTTGAGGATTTGTTGAACTAGAGACCTAAGAAAGAGTTGAGGGATGGTATGTAGCTCCCCATCTCCATTGCTTGAAAATGAAAATGAATTATGGGAATCAACATAAAAATTGTGAAAAAGGAAATGGAAAATAGAAATGATTTATGAAAATAATGTGGAAATGAATTATGAAAATGAGTAAGTGGTGGGTATTATGAAAATTAATTAAGTGAAAAATGGAAAAGGAAAATAGACTAAGAGTTAAATGTGGAAATGGTTAAGTATGGAAAAAAGAGTTATTTTTAAGTATGGAGAAAAGAGGTAAGAGGAGAGGGGAGGGAGTAAAGGAGTGTAGGTCTGCACCACAATAAGTAAATGAGACTAAGAAAAATGGGGGTGAGTGATAGAAACAATAAATTCAGAAGCAAAACTAAGTATGGAAGAGTGGAACCAAGAAAATGAATGGAACAAAAAATTAAGAAAATGAGACTTAGTATTAAGTGCTAAGAGTGGAACCAAGAGAAATACCTGTGGTTTCAAGAAAATTATCGTGGTTCCAAGAATCTAATCGAGGTTCCAAGAAAATGGGCATGGTTTCGAAAATGATCATGGTTCCAAGAAAATCTTAATTCCAATAAAAATTAACTTTGTTGCACATGGAAAAAGTGCTCCTTCGACAATTGGACAAAATTGCGGATATCTTGAGCATACATATTCATATTTTTAATATGTAAAATGTGTGATGAAGATGATACTGAGGGATACACAATGAACTGATAATCTACCAAAATTTACTTCTGATATGGAATTTTTTATTTTATTCCAAGAGCAGGAAATCTAGGTGATCAATTTTTTTTATCAACTTCTGGCTCCAACTATGGGACAGTGACCCCCTGTGGGTTGCTAAGAATCCAAAATTTTGGTTTAGTTTTCTTCTCCATTGGGATATGGATTCATCTTCAAAATAAATTCTTGTAATTTTTCGTCCATTGGTTCATTAAGTCATCATCATTCATTGCCTCCATTTAGCAACTGCTTTATTGCGCAAAACTTTGATTGAAGAAATAAACTATGTAAAAACTAGATCTACTTACCCTATGCTACTTGAAGGAAAGGGACACTTTTAAGTGTAGGTATATTTCTAATGGAGCCATTAAAGCATCCAACTGATCTCTGGAATGAACTCCGGAATTAAGGAACATATCACAACTGGTACCAAAGAGTCATGGGCATGTTCAAAGTGTGCTGGACAAAAATTGAACTAGATGTGCTCAAAATCCGATTTCATTGCTTGGTCAACAATTATTTGGAACCATGTTCCAATATAATAAATTATTGGTTGCTCATGATTTTTATTGTCTTGGTTTGGATGAGGAGTTTCTAATTTGAAAATACTTTCATCTTTCTCCTTATCCTCATCTGAAATTCTTGATTCATTGGTGATGTTCTAAAAACATTCTTCCTTCATGGAATGGAAATCTTGTCCATCATTGTTCTCAAAAATAATTTCTTCCACCAATTCTTCTTGCTGCAAATGTTCTTGTGACTTTTCATTATCTATTACAACATCATCCATATGAATGTGTTGACTAAAATCTTCTTGTGAATTTGGTGGAGGCTCCTCAATTTCATTTTTGATCTTGTTGCTCGAAATATCTTCATATGGAGTATATGAGAAGCTTAAATCTTGCACTTGACAACTGGAATTGAAATTTTCAGCAGTATGAATTGAAGAAAAAAAATTCATTCTTTGATTAGACAGTTTTGTTGGAATATTCACCAATACTGAGAGGGGGGTGAATCAATATTGAACACGTTTTACCATTTTTAATCAAAACATGTAAACATTAACTTATTAACAATTCCATTCACTTATGATTGCATTTAACATATCATGAATATATGACCATAAATAGTACCATTCAACAATGAATCACATCATACACAATGCACAAGAGATTTTTACATGGAAACCCAAATGAGAGAAAACCATGAAATGATTTCTTATATATCAGAAGATTGCATTCATAGGAAACACCAACTTCTAGAATTCTCCAGCATCAACTGGAAGGAGGCATTGACCCCCTGTTTACAGGTTCCAACCTGAAGGAATCTACAACTCCCTAAATTCTCCAGCTCCAAATAGAAGGAGGCTTCAACCCCCTAGTTTTATGAGCACCAACTCAAATGAAGCTAGAACTCCCTGTGTTTTCCAACACCAACTAGAAGGAGGCTCCAACCCCCTTTCCTTTCCCCTTCCTTCCTCCCTGAAATATAAATGGAGACTCGACCTGCCATTATTAATCAACCTGTCACTGCCACTGATAATCAACGTAGTCAAAGAAAAAGGTTGTAGAACCTATTAAACTAAAATATCGAGAGTGGTGGAGTTAACATCCTCTCTCTCTCTCTCTCTCTCTCTCTCTCTCTCTCTCTCTCTCTCTCTCTCTCTATATATATATATATATATATATATATATATATAGTTCGATTTTACTAGTTTATTCAGCTCTGAGCATAGGCAAGTATAGTAGTTAAAAACACATTGAGTCAATACGAGCATAGGCAAGTATAGTAGTTAAAAACACATTGAGAGTAAGTAACAACTTTCTCATCTTTCCTTGAAGTCCATGCATGAGTGGAGTTAACTGGGAAAACACACCACTCTTAAGGGAATATAAAGTGGTTTATCTTGAACCAGACGCATATGAGGCAACAAAGGCATGGTAGGAGTTGGACCAGATCCCACAAATGGATCACTCATTGGAGAGGAAATGATATTTTATGGACTAATTTAAGCTCTCGATCTAGAGCCAATTCACAATCGAGATTAAGAAAACTAATTATTGGAAAAGAACATGTTTAGTGAGTATCTCCTTCATCATATTTCCCACTAGCACTATGCATATTCATACATCCTGAATGGGCCTAATGGTTAAGAGCATGTGTTTCCTCCTAAGAGGTCACAAGTTCAAATCTAGAGTGGGGTAGGATATGTATACCTCTTTTTGATCTAATATATACAAATATAAAACCCTTATATACAGTTATATACATATACATCGAATTATTTAAAGAAAAGAAAAGATAAAGTGTGTCAACAGAGATTTGTTTCTACAAGGTTTTGGAGTCCCCATTCAACTGATATTCTTTCTTTCTTGTAAGATAAACTAAACTTGGAATTTTCTATTACTTTTGCAAGATGAATAAATGAAATATTTTCAAAGAAATTTAAATGATAACTTCATTACAACCCAAAAACGATTTTGATAGGAAATACATTTGAAATCACACACTTTCAACTCAATTCAAAGAAATCATTAATGTAGTGCCTTGATTAGTTCTATGTAGAATAAACTTATAGCAATATCCCAAATATGACAAGTTTAATAATATCAGAAATAAGAGAGCTGAAACAACCTCTACAAAGTCTCAATGACAACTAATAAACTGAATGAAATAACAATTCTCTTTTTACAAGGGATCTTGTTCCTCTAAACCTGAAATATTACATGATGAATGAAGATTTCAAAGAAAGAACTGGTGAGACCCAAATCTTCCTGATCTCAATGCATTCATGGAAGATTTGATGGAAAGAAATAAGAAAGAAGAAGAAGATGAGAGACAAGTTTTAGAAGGCCACTCTACCAAATATTGGAGAGATAGAACTTTTCTTCTTGTATACTCTTACCACTGTAGTAACTTTTGACTGCCAACCCCATGATAATTCCTTCTTTTGTCCTTTTAAAATATTATTTCATGTTCTTGAAGTAGTTAGGGTTTGTCTTTCTAGAATTTTCTACGATTCCTTTTTTGAGTAAACCACTTTTTATTTTTAATTTATTGAATTCTCATTAATGACTTTATTTTTTTGAAATTTGTTCCTCCAAGTAGGGCCCACTTGTTCCCTTAATAAAAGACATTTAATAAATTTTAATTCCAAAACTTGAAGTTGACCTCCTTAAACGAAAGTGGAATGTGTTTTAATTTATTGAACATGGTAGTTGATTTCTTAGCCATGTAAACCACTCTAGAAGCAATCTTCATCGTATCAGATTTCCAATGAGTCTTTCTGAGCATGATTCAGAGTTCTGGATCTTAAGTTATAATCTCGTGAATTTGAGGTTCCACACAAATCTCTCATCAAACCATGAAAAATAGATGACTTTTATTTCAAATTTTTGGGAGGGTTGTGACCAATATATCCTCTTGAAATATATTCCATCATCTTCCTCATCTAATGATATTTCCAACAAGGTAAATTTTTCCACAAACGAAAACCCATATCTTGATTTATGGTTTTCAAAAATTTGTCGGTTGATTAATTGGGTTGGTTGTCATTGATGTCCACCCTTGAAGAAAGTCTGGTAGATAATTACGGTAGCACAAAGGTTTGGGTAATGGACCCAAGTTTGTTTGATGGATATTGGTATGAGTTTTGATATATTTCCAGGTAAGACTATTCTAGATGGATAGAAAATGTCATGCCATTGCTGGTGGTATGTGGAACGTCACATAACTCCTCATGCTTAGAGTGTTATGGCCATGCGAAGTTGGAGAACCCTCATGAGCCATCTAGAAGCCCCAAAAGGTCAAAGTAGTCAAAGTGTTTGCAAAAGAAATTATTTAAATAATAAAGTTAATGGAGAACTCCCTAAAATAAGGAAAGTGGGATGCTACATGAAAGTATAAATAAGAGGGAAGGATCTCTCATTTAATCACACTTGAACCTATTGAATATCATTGAATATCTTTTTTATGAAAGGTTATTTGGGCAGGTATTATTGATAGAGAAAAGTGTGGCAGAAAAAGTGCGGTAGGAAAACTACGAAAAAAAAGGTGTGGTAGGAAGAGTGCGCTAGGAAAAGTGTGCTAGGAAAACTGCAGCAAAAAAAGTGCGACATAAAAGTCATGGCAGAAAAATCGTGGCAAAAAAAGTGCGTGATCCAGATTATTTTCGGCACGAAATGAGAGTGGAGATATAATAAAGAAATGCACAGAGATATCATGGATATCCAGTATAAAAAAAATGTATTACAGATGCAACCATAAACACAGAGATACAATAATACACAATTTCTATTAATGAAATAAATGTACAGAGACTATAAAAATACAGAGTGAAAGACTCGCTAGAATGGTGGCAGCTTATCTCTGAGAAGCGATGTGATGGCTACTCGCATTCGCAAGAAGATCATTACAATGAGGCTCTGAAGGCCTTTTTACAGTAAACATGAATGCCAAAAACCCTAGACATCCAAAAACCTAACCCTAGGAGATGAAGTGCCAAAAGTCATGTGGGCCCCGTTTGGGTAAGTTAGTACATCAAATTCTCGGGGTCGTAACATTTGCATACGATCTCTGTTTTAGGCGCATGATAGCCCGTTGGAAAGGTATCATCGAGGATATTCATTTTGGAGGAAATATTGTGGGAACTTCCATATTTTTCTCCATTTTACCAAAATGTCGTTTAGGGCCTCAAAATGGCCCCAGAAGTTAAAAACTGCTAAAAATAGTAAATTACCAAAATTGCCAGAAAACTGTTTTGAGCCAATTTGAAAAGGTGGGTGGCCACCGATATACACCTGTATCAATATTCCCTCCTTAGGAAGAAATGGTCTCCATTTCGTTGAGTGCCCAGGGGAGAGGGAAAAACATTTGTTGAATCTGCATCTTGATGAGTTGCTTTCCTTATTGGAGAAGTTGCGCTGCTTAGCTTGTGGAAGGTTGTCATGAACCTATTGCTAGTGGGGTTGAATCTGTTCAACCAGTTGAGTTATCTGAGATGAATATGTGCAGAAAGAATCTTTGTGTTTTGCTGCAATGTTGTCGACCTGCATCTGTTGGATAGAAGGTGCTTGGGTCGAGGCTGTAGTTGTTGTAGTATCCTTTTGTTCCCCTTTTGAAAAGATTGTGAACAAGCTAAATTTTGCAGTATGAGATACTACCTTGCGACACTGTTTAGGTGGAATAATAGTCTAAACTACCTTTGGTATTTTGTAGAGATGACCCCCTAGAGAAACAATGAAACTATGGGGTCGAGACTCATAAACAGCATGGCTTCTCCACATATATGGTTGTCCCAAGAGAACATCACAGATATCCAGTGGGGAAACATCACATAATACCTCATCCTTGAATGGCTAGATGTCGTATGAAAATCGACACTGTTGGCTGACATGAAGATCTCGTCCTTGGTGAAGCCACCCAATGTTATATGGTTGCGGGTGTGGTGTTGTCGACAATCCCAACTGTTTGACGACCTCTGCTGAGATGAGGTTCTTTTGGCTTCCACTATCAATAATAAAATGCAATGGGGTCCCCTTCACCCACATCTGTGAATGAAAATGATGCCCCCCCTCTTCGGGATCTGTTGGTTCTTCTCGTTGAATCATTGCGGTTGTGAAAATAACAGTGGGGTCTGCGTCGATGATCTATCTTTTACTAGTATTTTCATAATCAGATTCTAAATCAGGGTTCGGCTCCTTGTCTTTGATCTCGACCACCAATGATTATTTTGAGCAACATTCATTAGTGTTGTGCCAGGGGCTTTTGTGGAAATCGCACCATTTTTTGGTGTCCTTCTTTGTCTTCTCGTGACTCTTCTTTTCTTTTGGCTTGGACTAGTTTTTGGGATACTGTTTGTTAGGGTCGTCTTTGTCATACTTTGGTTGTTGCGGATTTGCAGACTCGAATTCCTGTTTTTTCTAGTCCTTAAATTTCTACTCGATTTTAACAGCATATCGATAAGCAACACCGAGTGATGAGATGTCTAGAAAATCCATTTTAGTTTGGATGTATCTATGTAGAGCCCCACGGTATTTCAGAACCAAATGTCGTTCGAAGTCTTTGATACCCAGCTTGGTTCGCAAGGTATTGGTGAACTTGTTAATCCCTAATATTGGCTCATTACCCCTTAATTGGGGCATATTACATTAGTAATGTTATTTTATTTATGTCATATATATTCCATTAGTTGTAATTATACATCCTAGTCTCCTATATATACCAATGAGACATTTTCATTTGGAATCATCTTGTACTTGAACATTTATGTGGGGTAAAAGGAGGTTTCCCCCTCAAAGAGGCTTATTATTTGAAATTCTCTCTTTTTCAAGGTGTTGAGTACTTATTCTGAGGTTTTTCTATGCTATATTGATATTTGGTTCTTAACGTATGGTATCAGAGCTCAAGGTCTTGGGGTTTCGCTACTACATCTGAGACATCGTGGAATTTTCGCTATGACTTTTTTTCTACAATGATTCAGAAGGAATGTTGTGGAGAATATTTAGTAGACAGATCAAGGTACATTGGGTTAAAATTTCATCTCCTAAGGCCTTATACTTTCAGAGATACAACCTTTGTAAGATAGGGTTTTGGAATCATCCTAAATTGATTCATTGCGTAATTTTTGCTATAACTTGTTTTCTGTAACGTTTCAGACCCTGAACTCTGGATTATATTCTTAGAAATTAGTAAGGTATCTATGGTATCAATTTCAGTTTCTGAGTCATATTAAATTTTTAGATACACCCTGTGGAAGATAGGGTATCTAACTAGTCATATTGACTAGTCTCAAGAAAGTGTTCCGGGTAAAACAATCATAAATTCTTCCTAGAGTATCCAAATTGAGTGAGACTAGTTGCATTGGATAATGGACAACCTGTACTAGTTTTGGTATGAGTTTTAGAATTTTATATCAATTATTTTGTGTGGGGCATGCTATACAAGTGAGATCTCTTGGAAAGGACAAAAATCAACAAGTTGCGGGGAAGTTACCATAAATTCCATTTGGCACATCCAATTTTTATCAGACCTGTGGCATTGAAGAGAAGAAATATCAGAGACCTACAAAAAATAAAATTTCATACTCAAAAGGGATGAAATTTTGGAGATACAATAAAAGGTAGATTGTCTAGCAGAACCACCTCAAAATCAAGGTTTAAAGTGATACTTGGCCAACATGCCACCAAAAAAGGGAACTTCTACACCAAATAAGCCTCCATACAATCCTACTTGGACTCTTGATGAAGGTCAAGAAATGTGTAGGGACATAAATGATTTACAAAAGAGGACAATGACCAAAGATGAACTACAAGAGATGATGGATTCAA
>SNQJ01S0076583.1:11309-35528 GCA_010110895.2 Picea sitchensis
TGAGAGTGTGCTTGTTTATTGCAATTGTAGATTCCGTAGTTGAGTTAATTAATGTGCGCAATATTGTAAATATTTCTTCAATTCTTGCCATTTGTTTGTATGTTAATGCCACAAAGTTCAATTATGTATCATGTTGTGCATGCCAAAGTTGTAGCCAATTGAATTGTTTGTTTGTATATTTGTAGTCTTCTTTGCATGAGCGATCGTTGCATGAATGTTGCCAAAAATATAGGATAACCAATGACGACGCACACAAAGATCCTAAGAGAGACCCCCTTATTCAATTTCGGGTAGGTCTACAACTTAATAATACCAAATACAATTTTACAAATACAATTTGTAGACCCCTTATAACACCTTTAGAACTACCTTATAACTTCATTACAAAAATCATACTAACAAATGCTCTTAACAATAGGTCTTATAACTCCTTTATGAAAAGAAACCCTTATAACTTCATGTACATTTAATTATAATGGAGAAAACTCCTCCATATAAATTTTCAATCTTCTTATGCTTTTCTCCATATACTTATGCTTTATTCTTCATATAGTAAATTCTTTCTAAATCCCCTCAAACCAAGCCTTGTAAATTTACCTTTTGTAAAAAATGATATCGCTCCACTCCAAAAATACCAAAAATTCGCTTCTCTTTTAATTCCCTACACGGAAAATTTTAATTCCACTTCATATGTTTTCATTCACTTTTATCTTTTTTCACTCACTTATTTTTTTTTTATTTGTTTTCTGATACCAAAAATTCTTCTCTACTTCAGTGCCGCTTTAACTCTCCAAAACATAACTACCATAATATAAAAAATCAATCACAAGTCATTTTTGAAAATTAAAAAATAAACTTCACTCCTTTTAAAAGAATGCAGAAACGGAAATCTCAACTGTGCTCTTAAAATGTGCAGCAGTGCAGTGGCTATCCAATGGGGGCATCCCACCATCGTTCCTCTCTTACCATCGTGTCTCTATAAAAAAAAAATTGTTTTTCCCTAAATCTTATGCGAGAAGAAACACCAGAGCAACGCATACCTTGCAACTCCCAGGTCACGTGTTCGAAACTTGGCAGTCATGCAAGCCACCCAATGTGAAGTGACTTTGTACTCCTTTACTCCTTCGAAGTTTCATAGGGCTGGCAACCGTGGGGTGTGTAATGGTGGCGGGCCTTCTCGGCTCTCCTTATGCAGCCTACGCAAAGAAATCTTTGGAGTACCTTTATCCACTGGCAATTCTTACTCTTCCGCTGAAATGTACTTCTTGTTTTCCATTGTTAAAATTCTTGTATAGTGAAGGCTCATGCATAGAGTGGTCGGGTTATCTTAAACAATCAACATTATCTCTCCAGAGAGGGTTCTTGCTCGTGGCTTCCTTTGACAGGATAAGATCAATGCCTCACTCCAGGCTTCTTCACGCTTCTCCACGGTTCGGCCACATCTCACTCCGGGATTCTTCACATCTTCACACTTCTCCACGGTTCAGCTTCTCACATCTTAGCTCTTTCACAACCTTCACATAAAACATTGATCATATTATAAAGCCTCTATCTAATCACTGGTTCTGTTCTCCCACTCAATCATATGAATGTTCAAGGCCATCAGATGTAATTTGCAGCGCTGGTCTTTTGCTCATTTGGTGCACACTCTCATTAAGCTTCACCTCCATTGAAAAAACTACCATGGATATCAAGATTATCAGCCCTCAAGGAAATAAGTGTTCTGATAAAGAAGCAGGCCTCTAAGATCATCTACATGCTCTGAAACCACTGTTAGATTCATAATAAAGAAAAAAACAGAAACATAATATAAAGAACTGAAGCAATCAAGAAATCATGATGAACAGAGATAAATAAACACTGGCAGAAAAGGCATACTCTGTATTCATCAATCCTTCAAATAATCATGTACATAAACATACATATATAATACAAGAAGACCATAACTGTCATGTAACTGTATAACAGTTAGGTAAACCAACTAAATCAACTAACTTATGATTAGAGTTGTAACATTGTATTCCTCATCCATAATCCATCTATGATTAAATTTGAATGGGGCGGGGGGTTTTAGGATCTTTGAAGCAATCTCAAATGTAATTGGAATATGATCAGAAATTCCACCCAAAAGCACTTTTTATTTGAGAACCCACTGACCAACAGACATGGCATCAGAGATTAAGAATTGGTCAAGACGTTTGGCAACCAAGGCAGTCCCTTTTCTGCCATTCCTCCACCTTTGGGATAACTTTGGAGGTGGCAATTCGATCAGATGGTTGGATTCAATCCAATGGGAGAAAAACCGTTCATGTGGGTTAGCCCGAGGGTATGATCCCCATACCTCTACCAACGAAAGGGTAAAATTCATATTTCCTCCAATAATAATATTTTGAGTAGAAAGAAAGCCATTGTTGCGAAGATCGGTCCTAAAAGGGATATGATTGGCATAAGAACCATACAAATTGATAATTCTAAAAGTGGTACTAGTAATAGAATCCTGCAAATCCAACACAATTCCAGAGGGGAACAAAGACATAGAGCGATCCAGGTGGATATTGGTGGCCACCCACCTTTTTCGACTGGCTCAAAAGGTTCTCAATGATAATTGAAGGCATGATTGATCCCCCAAAATGAATCTCCTCGACGATACCTTTCCAACAAGCTATCATACACCTAAAACGGAGATCGTATGCAAAAGTTACAACCCCTGGAAGTTGATGTACTAACTTACCCAAACGGGGCCCACGTGAATTTTGGCGCTTCATCTCCTAGGGTTAGGTTTTTGGATGTCTAAGGTTTTTGGCATTCCTGTTTATTGTAAAAAGGCCTTCGGAGCCTCATTGTAATCATCTTCTTGCAAATGCGAGTAGCCGTCACATCTCTTCTCAGAGATAAGTTGCCACCATTCTAGCGAGTCTTTCACTCTGTATTTTTACAGTCTCTGTACATTTCTTTCATTAATAGAAATCGTGTATTACTGTATGGTTGCATCTCTGATATATTTCTATTATATTATTGGATATTTGCAATATACCAACCCTTAAGCATGGACCTAAGGGTCTCAACAAATTTCTCCCAAATACACATGATTTCTTGCAAAAGATTGATGTTTGGCCTACATGAAGAAACTAGTCTTTTTAAGTCATTTTTTTTTGGGAGTTACCCCCCACTCCTCTCACATTAAGGGACAAAATAATCATTGAGTCACCTTTACTTGGGCTTCCCTACTCTAAGGGCCTGAGTGATTGTTGATTGTTTTTCCTTTCTTATTTATTTAATTGCTTGTAACTTAGCTAGAGAAAGATGAGATTTCTTGCTCGCGTGCACCACCCCGCTTTTTTCCAGAGCTAAGCCTCCAAGGCACAACTCGTCTGAATTATTCTTAACCCAGGACCGAAGAGGGTAGGAGGAATTAGCAGTAGACTTAGAATATTCTAATACCAACGAAGGGGTATGGGACGAAGAGGGAAGGGAGATAACGTCTGGAATATGTAGCAGAGCCGAGGCATACTTTGGGATTTTTTCCCTATCCCCTTTGTTAGCCCCTAAGTTGCCAAGTCAAGATTTTTATTCCTGTAGAAAGGTCATAGTTTTGGTAGCGCAAAAAATAGCATTATTGACCAATAATGCGCTACAGAAACCTCGTTATTCCAGCAGCGCATGCCATGATTTTCTTTGCACGGACAAAATTCTCAGCAGCGCAGATCAGGCCATGATTTTCTAAAATGCCAAAACACACAGAGCACCCAGTACCAAGGAGATCGCCCGAGAATCTAAAGCCAAGTATGTCGAGAGTAGTCAACCCGGTTTGTGCATCTGACCGCTGAAAAATTCGAATGTTAAGTGCATCCACAGGTGCCAAACGGAAATGCTACGACTTCTAGATGGATTTTAGTGAATTTTTTTCTTGTTGCAAAGATTGCGCTCCCCTTTGCGAATACTTTTTTGAATTCCTCCACCATGGCAAAGAGTACTCCTGAAGGAAATATTGTATATAAAGAAAAGAGCGCCAATGGGAAAGCACATTAGGTAGAGCAAGGTCTGGCATCATTGTGCTTCCTTATGGAGCAGGAAAATTATTAGTTGGTGTTTCTGCTACTTTTCACATATGAAAAAGCTTCCTATTCTTAGCAACGAATGCAGTCTCAGTAGATCAGTGGGCATTCCAGTTCAAGATATGGTCTACTATACTAGATTATCATATATGTCTTTTTACTTTAGATAGTAAGGAAAGATTTAGGGGCAATGTTGGTGTAGTTTTCACTACATACAATATGGTTTCTTTGGAGGCAAACGTTCAGGAGAGTCATAAAAATCATTGAATCCAAACAAGTTTAGGGCATGTGAGTTTCTCATTCGGTTCCATGAGAAACAACGTGGAGATAAGATTATTGTTTTAGCAGACAATATTTAAGCCGAAGGCATGGAGATATTCTACAGTTAATGGGATACTGACAACATCATTTTTTAAAAACTTTTTTATAACAACTGGCAACTCAGCATGGATGGAACCTGCAGTTGAGTCTTGGAGCAGAGTCGTTCCACTAGAGAGATGATTACTTCAAGGGATAGTTTCTTACTTGGGTACATAGATGCCATACTCTCGAATAGGGCGAATATGACAAGTACTATGCTCAAAACTCTTTTGACTTGTGTAGGCTAATCAATACTTGCTAACCTCCAGTATTGGTGAGTACCCACTAAGTATGCCAAGTTTCCCAAAGTCAATACTCGTTATATTCCTTCCTAATTTTTCTTGCAGTAAAATGATTTAATTTGAACTTTTGTATTGTGAAGTATGCCGAGTATGCTAGGCTGAGTATGCTAGGGAGTTTGTCAAGCCAGTACCTCTAGGCTATTCTTTAAGAACGCCATATTGTTGATATTATGGAATCATGTCCTCTGATTCACGGTTTTTAGGTTTCCATTAATTCAAAGGTCCCTTTTGAGGCCCTCGGCGACCCATAGCCGAAATATCAGCAAGTACTTTGGAAGGGGATGTTGTTTTGCTTTAAATTTTGACAATAAATCTATGAAATGTCTTTTATCAAAGTCATCCTATCTCAGTTGGGCAATCCCAAAATTTTGTTCCTGAAATTAGATAGAAGATGAAAAGAATTGTCTTGTTGGACAAGCAACTGAATTGGAGACAACCTTCTATCCTTTAAATATTTACTACAGTCCCTAGAGAATCATGTAAAGGTCTAATATGGGTCCAAAAGGTTCAATAAAGAGGAGGATACACTTTTCTTTTGTCTTTCTCCTTTAGTTTTTCTTGTCAGTAGTATGAAGATTGATCTCAAATTCTTATTCTTTTAGTGATATGGTTCTCAAGCAAGGGCAGGGGTCTGATGTTAAACTTGTTCATATGCTTAATTTTATATAGAATTTGTCTTTCTAGCATCCAAGGGCAGGTGCATGATGTTAAACTTGTTCATATGCCTAGTTTTATATATAATTTGTCTTTCTAGCATCCAACATTAGGGTAATTTTTTTGTTTGTAGGAGACATCAAATTTGGTATGTGCCATACTATCTGCCGAATTGGACCCATCATGATTTGGTTCTGCTAATCCAAGTAGCCTTCATTGTTTCTACAATGACATATATTGTATGTCAATAGGATGAGTAAGGAGGAATTGGATTGGAAACCGCCAAATCATTGGAGCAGCAGTGGCTCACCATGAAACCAGTCTCACATTGGAACTGCACATTGGTAATAAACTACAATAAGATCCCAATTGATCTAAAAGACTTTGGTATGTGTGCTTAACTTACTAATGTTGGATGTAGCTTGTCCAACACCAATACATTTTGGTTTTCTTGATGCATTTTCAAATTGCATTGTCGATATAAACTCTTGGATAACAGATACAAGTACAAAAGATAAAGGCAAGAGAGAGATGGAAGAGGATGAGAATTTCAATTGTACATACACTGTGTATGTACAATCTTTGGGTACGACACAACAGTAAATAGGGTAGAAACTTCAAAGTTGTGCCATGATTGGGCACTAAGGATAAGATCACACAGTTGATAAAATTAAATTAGAAGATAAGCTCTAGAGATGAAGCCCGTGTTAGTTCCTAATATGACATTCTTCAAATTTGAATGAAAATAATGCGTGAAGAGAGATGAAAATACAAGGGTCCAGGATCCTAAATCAGATAATTAATTTCTGTCATACTGATAATATATAGTTTGTTGATTTTAGCCGCAAAATGCACAACATATTTGTAGGCCTCTGTTGTTTGGTATCTATATTGGAAACAGATGGTTTCTCTGTTGGAAAAAAATGCATGTTTAAATGCCCTGACATTAGAAGAGAAAGTTGTCATGTTTGTTGTTGCGAGCTCTTTAATGGTGTGTGTTTCTCTGAGATATAAATTGAATTTTATGTTTTGGATTATTTGGTGGGGCATTCTTTTGTTGTCGATGGTCCCGCTCCCATTTATGCTTGTGCCTATGCCGCGTCCTTTGATGGATCTCCTCAGTTTCCATAAACACATAATGGGTCTTCTAACTCTGAGATGGTATTGTTACAAGGATTTTGAAGGTTTTCACATGATCAGATAAGAGAAAACCAATAGTTTTGTGAAGTGGTTTCAGCTGGTGCATAATTGCATGTTGACATCTGAGGGATCCACCACCGGAAGTCCCTTGTCTGTGCTTTTTAACCTTCAGTTGTGGCTTCCCAGAAATTATATAATAGTGATGGACGATTCATCTCACCACGTGTGCTATGCTTCCCTGAATCCAAGTCCACGTGTGCTATGCTTCCCTGAATCCAAGTCCACGTGTGCTATGCTTCACTAACTCCAAGTCCAAGCGGTGGCTTCCATATTTCTTTTTCATCCCTGTATGCCTGTTGTTTTCAAAAACAATTTCAATCTTTGTTCGATTATCTCTGGCTTACTCCCATGGAGTTTCATGTGATTTTATTCTTATGGGTTCGACAACTAGAAGGGAGGGAGGGGAAAACTGAGTTTACGATGTCCCTGTCACAGCATCACAGCATACCACTATTGTTTAGCAATTCATATAAGGAAAAAAGCCTATCCAACGAGACTGACCACGAATTTCCAATCCAATGCTTGGTTCTATTTTCACTCTATTCTTTTGACATCATTAACAACCCTATATTGGGAGTTTATTTTCTTTTCTTCTATGAAGATTTGAATATTTGATAACCAGTGTTACTATCCTTCATTTTTTCCGCCTGGTTGTGGCAATAATTTACATCATTTTATATGTGAGTTGGTTCTTAGTTTTATTTTTGAATATATTTCATTGCTTTGAGTTTGACACCTTCTATATTCAAAAAAATATAGATTAAAATTATTGCTTCGAGACTATAGCAAAGCTCCTTGTGGCCACTTGAATTTCAACGCTTTAAATTCGAGACTATAGCAAAGCTCCTTGTGGCCACTTGAATTTCAACAGTGTAAATTCGAGACTATAGCAAAGCTCTTTCATATTCCTTTTTTCCACAATTGAATTTTAAAGGAGAGACTTTGAATTTTGACAAAGATGAAGCTTTATGCATCAATTTTTTTTCTAGAAGTTAGGTTTCAATGCATCATTATTTAACCAATTCACTACTATGACATTCATATAATTGAAGTTTGGTTTTAAAGATTTCTAGTTGAAGCCATGTCGCTATACCCTACTTTTATCTGAATATGGTAGAATCATACTTGAAGGGTTTCTATGTTAGTCTTAGTGCAAACCTTGTTCTCAGCCTTCATATTTTCTACGATATAGTTAGTAGGTCCGCTAAATATATAAGCTAAAGTGTTGTTCATGGAAGGATTGGTAGAAATATTGCATTATGTTATCTCGATACATCCTCAGAAGGATCGAGTATAATGAATTTCTTGGAGGTCAGCTTCATTTATAGGTGTTCTTATTTATAGGTGTTCTTTGACTGATAGGAATCAAATCATATTTTCTAGCATGAATATTTTGTCCCTGTCACTAATTTTATTATAGACCTTAACAACATTCTATGTCAATAAATCAAGCTTATAAAATAAGCTTATTTAAAATGTATTCATTAACCAAAAATAAGAATGAAATAAGAAAACAAAAACATTCCTCTATAATATATTTCCTACCAGCAATTCTAAAATACAACCAAACTCCAAACTGCTAGAAGACTCTGACTGTCGTCGGCCTTTGAAAGTCCAACAATGGCACCCAACGTCAATCCAAAAAATTGGATCATTTCACCGCAAACCTACAATATAGGCAACTGCTTCCTGCATCCACAAACATGAATTTAATGAAAATTTACATCATCATTGTCTCCATCTTCCTGAGATTCAAACATGCTACCAAATCCTTGCGATCTGTAAGGGTGGAGTGATTTTGCTCGAAAGGGGGAAGGATTGTGATATGTAAGGGCAAAGTGATTTTGCTCGAAAGGGGGGAGGATGTATGGATATTTAATAGTTATTATTACAATCCAAGCCAGGCCACCATTTCAGAATATTTGAATATATTTTGCATTTTATTTCAACAGCTTAGCAAATATGATGGCACTCGTCCAATTTCCACCCACTCTCGTTTGTTTATGCATATATTTGGCATTTTTGTTAGGCTTATTGGTGTTTTGTCCTTATATTCGTTGAAGTGATCCTTGTTTCGTCCTATTTAAAAGGAAAAACTCTGAAGAATTCTTGAAAGATCGCGTCTTTTCAAAGGTATTAATTTCTTTGGCGAACAACCATTCTGGCTATAGTTGTTGTTGTTATTGTTTTCTTCGTTACAAGTCGTGGCACAGTGAGGTGAGATACACTAACTTCTATGGATGCGCAATTAGGTGAGATACATTCTATGTCAATAAATCAAGCTTCCATATTGCTATGATAACAGTATCGAGAGTATTTAGTCATGCATATGGAGCAGGGGATTTTGTGAGGGTTGAAAACTCAAATACCAACAAAACCCCAAAAATCCAACTGATTCAAAAGTATACCATTATGCCACACAAGTTTGTAATAAGACCTTGTATATATTGGTGTGCATTACATGAACAAAAATATTTCCTTTTGTTCTAAACTTTTTAATAATCAAAACATTACAAGGTAAAGCCAACTTTACAATATTGGTAAGCACAGAAGATTTTAAATTTTATATCAAAATAACTATTTGTTTTTGCATAACATTGACAAAATTTAATAATCATAACCTAAATTACTATAAAGTCTAGGCAAATTCAACTCTATATAATAATATAAAAATTTAATAGTTGTGAGAACACAGGCTAGGGAGAGAAGTTTCCATTCAAACTTTCCAGTGAAACTTCATATCAAACTGTTGATATGATTGTTTGACCTTTGTGTGTTCTTAATTTTTCATTATCTTCATGTTTGTCGTGGTGGAGAGTGAATTCTTGAAATCTTTCGTAGTAAGGTCCTCTCTTTTTGAATATATATTAAACGCTACCTTGTTTTCTCTTTTTCCCTAGTGGAGTGTGAATTCTTGAAGGTTATTGTAGTAAGTTCCTCCATTTTTTTAATATACACCACCTTCCTTCATTTACACTCTGATTGGAGCAGAAATAGAGGATGCATACATACAAAGTCCCTTCCAGTGGAAATCAACATCAACACTAATCTCTAATCAGGTTGTTCTTTTATTTGATCATGGATTGAACAATTAGATTTAATATAATTGCATTTTTTTAATTTTTCAGAATATACATACTGTTTTTTCCTTAATTGATGTTGGGAATGTAGGGAAATTAATCAGTATCAATGGATAAATTAATGAAATTAACGATGGATGCACGATGGATGAATTGATGGTATTAACAATAAATTCATCTTGCACTTCCTCTCTGCCTTCGTAGGTAGGTAGTGCACATTCTCGTGGTTTCCTCCCTTCTTGTAAACCAGCTAGGACATAGACATACTTCTGAGTTAAATAGTACCTATAGTAAGAATGGTTGACATTACACCTATCATACCTATTTTAGAGTTTTAGATCAGAGTCTAAACTTAACTACACACACATTCTTTTGGTTTGCTTAAACATGGAGTTAGGTTGTAGAGATGGATTGATATCTCTAGCATTTGAATTGGCAGCCAATATACCTCCACCAACCTTCGATTTGGACCAATTGAATGCTCTCTTTTCTTTAAAGGGTTTCTCACAAAGCTTTATTGGCCATAAAATCCAAAAAGAATAGGCCCAATAGCTTATTATCCATACTACATATGATGGAATCTATGAATCCATTGTAGAAGTGAGAATTTGGCTTTAAATACACTACTCAAGTTTGTTTTTAATGATATGAATGGAGGAGTTGTAAATTCATGTTGACCAATGTTGTTTTGACTTTCTCAAATTTAAAAAAATATACAATGAGATACACACTTTGCGATATGTGCAACACATTTCCATGGGAAAAAACATGGTCTTTGTATATGCAAATTTGAAAAACAGAGAATGGAGGTTTTGAGGAAATGTTTTTAGAAACAAAGCCATTTCACATAGGGATTTACATTGTTTCGTATGGATGCTTAAGAGAAAATGTTGTGCGTTGAGAGTTCACACATTTTTGTTGTTTTTTGATAGTGTAGAGACTATTATTCTGATACAAAAGTAAGAAGGAATAGAGTGCCACAAGACCATTGCAACACAATCAATGACATGTATGAAACATAGGAATGCCATAAAATGCATATAATATATACTTATCCTACACACATATATTAAATAACATATACATTATACTTATTATTATATATACCACATATTTATGTTATTACATTTATACATATAATCACCCCCCACACTCATATATATCACAAATTACAATATATTATTAATATCACACAACTATACATAATATACCTACATATGATAATATATCAACAGTATATACTAACACTACATATAGGATCCTCGAAAAGTATTGCAGAGTTGTGTGTATTTTAAGATGCTGACAATGGCGACAAATCTGTTCCAAAAAATTCATTTTATAATTCTAATCCAAAATTTTATAATTGCTCTTTCATGAATTTTTTTTTACTTATAAGCATGTTATAGGTTCATAAGCATGTAGCTTTCAATGTCTCGGATCAAGTTTTAGCATCAACATTGTGAGAAGTTGTATAGTTAACATGTAATCTTAAGTAATTTACATACTAATAATTGTATTGCTTTGTCTTGTTAAGAAGCTCATACTATAATACTTTATCACTACAACGGGTTTTGAAACATAATTTTGAATTTTTCATCCTTGAGTCAAGTTGATCTCACTCTGGATCCTTCTTATGCCATGCAAATGCAACAAAATTGTCCCATAGATGTAGATACTAGTGTCGTAGTAATCATGGATCCACTAACTCCCACACAATTTGATAATCTTTACTAACAGGATCTACAATCTCATGAAGGGCTATTCACTTCAGATGAAGTCCTATTCATTGGCTCTCTCTCTTCAAGTAATGTGAATAACTCTGCAGCGAGCACATCTTCTTCTCAAACTGATTTTGTTATTTCCATAACACATCTTGGTCAAACAAAAATTGAGATAGGCAACTAAGGTGAAATAAGGCAAAATTTATGTGCCTTCAATTCATAGTTTCATGTTACCTTCATTTCACTTATCATAGTGATTTCATATTTCTTGTTTGCTAACATCTAAATAAGATATTTCAAATAGAATACGCGTTGATGGTGTGGTTGCAACTATGAATAAAAGAGTTCACAAACTCATGATGAAGTATATGGAGACATATATGTTTAATATCAGGGTTTGAGATCCATCTCCTAAATGGTTTTTGTGAGCTTGTGATAAGTGTGTACTTTGATTTTTGACATCAACATTCTTTTATAATAATTAAAAAAAAGTTTATGCTCATTCTTTTATAATAATTAAAAAAAAAATTATGATCCTGAGAATGTTAGTGTGTATTTTCATTATTGTATTGTTCTTGAAATCTACATTATGGACATCCTTCCATAGTATGTGCATTAAAATTTACACAACTAGAAGACACCTTTCTAATATCAATTTTCCAAAACAAAAAACAAATCTCTTAACCTTTGAACAACATAACCATTCTAATTCACTTGGGCATTCTCTTTCCCTGGCTTCAAGGGTATGTTAAAAGTTATTCTCTGATTTATTTTGTTTTCATAACAAATTATGATTCAATATGTGGGTAGCAAATAGCTTTAGATAATATCTAGAATTAAAAAATGTACACATCTTTTATTTTTGCTATATACTTGGAAAAAATTATTAAGACATTCACTTATTTATATTATTTGTCTTTTCATCATTTATTCTCTCACTAAATATGATGGCCATAAAAACATATGTTACTATATTATTTGTTTTTTCATCATCTATTCTCTCATTAAATATTATGATGGTCATAAAAACATGTGTTACTTGTTTTTTTCGGCGTTCCCTTCCCCCGGTTCGGGGGTATGCTAGTTTTACACTTATTAAATATGCAAGTAAGCTCATGAATCCTATGATTTATGGTGCTACCAGTCATAGTGAAAGAATAAGGACCATGTATGCATTCAAGAAAAACCGTGATGTTAATATCGTTTTCCTTTCAAAGGTGAGCGATAACTCATTTGATATTCCTAAAGCTAATGGATGGAGCGCTATAGAGAAGGGTTTGTATTTAAATGGTATCAATATTTTTGGAAAGAATAGTTGCATGAGAGCATGAAATTTACTAAGTGGCCCTAGAACATGTTCAGAGATAGTTGAATACATGTTCCACCATGTATCTACAATACAATATGGAGTTGGGATATATCAACTCTCCACTTTGACAATAACAGGAAGACTAGGCGACAATTCAGTTTTAAATCCCCAAACACAAGGGAAGAGCCATTGCTAAATAAGGCATATAGAGAGGAGGATAGAAATGACATTGACTTTCAATGTCGATAGACTTTTTCTCTCATTAAGATTTTTCATTCAGATCATAGGAGGTGTTGTTCCAAGTATTTTACGAGACACCAAGCAAAAGAGCAGTAGTTGTTCAAACTAAATCCAACATTTCAAGGAAAAAAATTAGCATTTAATGACTGTAGGTGGAAGAGCAATTAGTGGAAATATCCCCAAATTTGAGTTAAAATCTTCTTCAATATTTATTTTTGGTCAAAGAAAATCAACTCCAGATCGAAGGCATCTGATTAGCATTGGAGATCCATATTCAGAAATTCATAAATTATTAAAGTCAGACATCAAAATATTTTGTGGAGTTGAAGAACAGAACACCTGGCAACAGTGTTGGTGGTTAAAGAAACAATTCCAGATTTCATGCAACAAATTAGAAATTTGTTTTATTGATAGGTTTTTCTTCCTAGAATTTTTTAATAGAAAGCTATGGTTCGAGGGTTAAGATAGTAGGCTTGGAAATTGCATTGTAATGAGCTTCATGTCCTGTAGCATTTCATGCTCAGGGATTCATACATTCTGCTAGCTAGACTGTGTTCTTCTTGTACCATGTTATTTTCTTGTCTTATTCGAATACAATGGGATTTGTGCAATGCACTAATCCTCACAAAATTTACCCTTGATTATAGTGAGGATCTTGTTGTCAATTACCTATCTATCTTTTGTAAGTTGTATTTGAATATTTGTTTCAGGTTTGAAATATCATTTTGAGCTTGGAAATCTTTAGCACATGAGTAAACAATTTTTTCACTTATGTTTTGTGTTTCTCTCGCCATTCCTCCTATATCTAATTGTTAATCTGTCTAGTTATCAACATGAATTCTCATGACTGCATGAAGTATTGCTGATCATTTGAGATTGAATTGATGAGATTTATCAGGTCGTCAACCCATCCAACTACCTTCATCCACTTATCAACCAAACCAAATCATTGTAATAACTAAGATGTGCTAGGCATGCTTCTCTTTGCAGTCGAGAGCATCTTCCAACGCTAACATATTTTGGCGTCGTTTCCGAGGAATGGAAAAACGAAGAAATATATCCCTAGGAGAATGACAATGATTAGAGCTATTTCTTGATGGTGAACAAGGATTGGTGACAAAAGTGACTGTGATCATTCACCCGGCGACTCCATGACTGAAGAATCCATTGGCGGCTCCATTGGGAAGAATGTCTAAAGCAATGGACGCCATTTTGGCATGAAGGTTTTCACCTTACTACTTCTCAGTTGTTCCTGGTTATCCAAATCCGGTGCCTTGTGTAGATGAATGGAAATGTCGTCTTCCCAAGTTCAAAGAAGGTACAAATGACAATCCTACAGAGCACTTATTAATGTTTCATGAATTTATGCACCAATTGGATATATCTCATGAGGATGTGATCATGAAGATGCTCATGTAATCACTATAGGGAGACACTCGTGATTGGTATAGATCTCTACTTATTTCTAGCATTTCCTCATTGCAGGAGTTTAATACAGTTTTTCATGATATTTGTAAAAATAATTATCCAACCAAGCTGCTCTTTGAAAACTGTTGTGAAGAGTTTGAATCATATATTCAACATGTAGTAGGCTTTTCTTCTGATTGTGAAGATGAAAGAGATATTTTTGTTGAAGAGATGGGGGATTTAGTGATGAAATCAATGAAGATATATTTCAAGATAACAATGCTCCTTACAATTTGTAAGAACATTCGAGTTGTCATCATCATGAAGAGTTTGTTGTTACTGATCCTTGTGAAGACCAATTTCTTATTGAAGAAACTATTGTTTTAAATCATTTAGAAGATCACACTATTGATAAGAAAGAACAACAAACAGTAAGATTTTTTCCAGAGATCCTAGATCAACAACAATGAATTTTATGTGAATTATGTTCTAATTATTCTATTTCAAAGGAGGAAGATGCAAGGTATTATATTGATGATGAAGCTAATGACAACTATAAATCAGATTCTCTGGAAGAAAGTAAAGAAGATGATGTTGAGTTATCATATTAGTTCACATTGTTTCCTTCTTCACAAAATGTTGAGCAACATATTCAAGAGATACATGAGCCTCTGTTGGCTATTCTTGAACCAGAAAAAGGAAAATTTAGTGAGGGAGAAAAGCAATCCATTCTTTCTTAGCAACAAGGAGAGGTATTTTTTCTTGAATTCTATGACCATGTGCCATCTATCTAGAGTCAAATTGTAATCAAAAGTATTACTTCTTTGACTTCACAAAGATTGAATTGTGAAGTAGTGAATATGGGATGTTAGATCATTGTTTTTTGTTCTTTTCATTTCTTTCAATCATATGTGCGCTCAAAGATGGAAGCAAGTTTCGTTTAGTTGATGAAATATTTGAATGGTTACAGTGGAAATTTTCTTATACTTGAATCATGCAAATGATTGGTTAGAAGAGTAGGAGTGTGCATAAATAAGCTCATTTGTTCGAGCATTTGTTTTATTTTGTAGTGTGTGATTGGATTGCAGAGTAGTGTTTGGTTTAGTTTGTAGTAGAACAACATAAATAGTGAATATATGGCCCAATGGAGAAGCATTGGTCTAGATTCTTGTTAGTTTCTTATCAGAGTCATCATTTAGTTTTCATTCTGTGTACAGAGCATGTTGGTTTGCAGTGGATGGATTGTTTTATAAGCAGGGTTGGTATCATAACATGATCAACAAGTACATCTTTCAGAAATCAAAATGGAAGAAGGAAGTGGTCTGCAAGTTCTTGGTAGCTCACAGGGAGGATACCATCCCTAAAAGGAGCCAATCTTAGCACCTAAGTTGCTAAGTCAAGATTTTTATTCGTTGCAGAAAGGTCATGGTTTTGGTAGCGCAAAAAATAGCACTATTGACTAATAATGTACTACAGAAACCTCTTTATTCCAGCAGTGCAGGCCACGATTTTCTTCGCACAAACAAAATTGCTAAGAAGCCTAGTGTTTGAGGTGTTTGGATCTACAATTTTTTATGATTTTTTATAAAAAAAAATTGAAATTATGTTGGATATATTAGCTCTTGGGCTAATATGCGGACTTTTTATCTTTTTATTTAAAAAAAATTGGTATTTTATGGATAATTTCATGCCACATATCATGTAAACACCAAGACCAAGAGCCAAGCAGAGAACAAAGCATCGAGACAAAGAACCAAGCGACAACAAATCATCGAGAGTCAAAATTTATAAAATTTTAAGAATTTGTTTATAAAAACTATCGCCTTTATGGACAACAAAGCATCGAGAGTCAAATTACAAGGTCGTGCCACGTGAAAAGGCGCCAAGTCACAAGGAACTAAAACTAATGAACTACGCGTCGAATGACATGCTATATTTCAATTATTATACACACTTGTGAAGTTTATACTCATCTCATGTGGGATATTTACCATAATGCAAAACAAAAATGCCAAAACACATAGAGCGCCCAACACCAAGGAGATCGCCTAAGAATCTAAATCCAAGTATCCTGAGAGTAGTCAACCCAGTTTGTGCGTATTACAGGTGAAAACTTCGAATGATAAGCGTGTCCACATGTGCCAAAGGGAAATGCTACGACTTCTGGATTGATTTCAGTGAATGTTTTTCTCGTTGCAGAGATTTCGCTCCCCTTCGCGAAGATTTTTTCAAATGTCTCCACCATGGAAAAGAGTACTCCCAAAGGAAATACTGTGTATAAAGAAAAGAGGGCCAATGGGAAAGCACACAGGTAGAGCAAGGTACGGAATCATTGTGCTTCCTTATGGAGCAGGAAAATTCTTTGTGTTTCTGCTTCTTTTCGCATACAAAAAATCTTCCTTGCTTAGCAATGAATGCACTCTCGGTAGATTAGTGGGAATTCCAGTTCAAGATATGGTCTACTATACAGGATGATCATATATGGGGTTTTTTTTTTACGAAGTTATACTCCAGGCTGAAGAATACTGCATAGAGGAAATTCCCAAATGCTTAACCAGAAAGCAATGTGTATTTACTTGGCAACCCGCACACAGTTGCACGGAAATAGATCTTGTTTGTTTTAATTTGTTTGTGTTTCTGTTTCCAAGAGTTAGGTATTCAAGGGTTTTACAGACAAAGATTTTCCCTGTGCTATAGTTCTCTGATATACGTGCGGAGTCCAACAGTAGTAGTCGGCCCAATATCTCAGGGCACTAACTAAGGAGGATAGACCGTACCCTTAGCCGTACTACCCGACTACCCAGGTACTAAAGAGTATATTCACAAGTGTTGTTCTCGGTGACACTCTAGCAGTCAAGCGGCCGATCGGTTTATCTAAAGAGGGCTTCAAGTAATCTAGGTCGATCCGTACACAAGTGTTGTCTGATGCGCTACCACTCGAAGGGGTACCAACAGGGGTTACAAGGGTGGCCNCCAACAGGGGTTACAAGGGTGGCCAACAGATGTGCGCTTAAGTACCACTTGTATTTCCTGCGTGTATGAATCCCTCAACCGTGGGTTTCTGCGCGTAACGACAGATCTTTGTGGCTTAAAGACACCGGAATATATCTCTACCCTGGAAAAAAAAATTAACCCACACTTTCTGCCGAGGAAAGTGCTCTGATACCACTTGCAATATACTATATATAAAATGTATGCAGAACAGAAATAAAATGCTAGTAATGGCAGAATAACAGCAATATAACCAGAACATTCACCACAATAACACTGAAATGATATAAGCACAACAACAAAAATAACACTTTGAATCTGAAAGCAATGTTCACGGGTTTCTTCGAGGGGGCAACCTCCAGTTGAGTAGAGCTCTATTACAATAATATCCAAGCTAGGGTTCTCATACCCTCGACTCCTATTTATACTAAAAAAGAAGCATCTAGAGGAAGATCCTTCTAGAAGCGAAAGCTTCTATTAAGTCTTCTTACATCCGCCTTATTCTATTTTATTGAAAGTCCTTATTAATATTGACCTTTATTACATCTGAATATATCATTCTACCTATGTGCGGGTTAGGACCCTAACAAAGCACTTATTAGAGTTTCATGATTTTATGCACCAATTGGTTATAACTCATGAGGATGTGCTCATGAATATGTTCATGTAATCACTAGAGGGAGATGCTCGTGATTGGTATAGATCTCTACCTCTTTCTAGCATTTCTTCGTTGCAGGAGTTTCATACGGTTTTTCATGATCATTGTAAAAACAATTATCCAACCGAGTTGCTCTTTGAAAACTGTTGTGAAGAGTTTGAATCATATATTCAACATGTAGTAGGTTTTTCTTCTTATTGTGAAGATGAAAGAGATATTTATGTTGAAGAGATGGGGGGGTTTAGTGATGAAATCAATGAAGATATATTTCAAGATAACAATGCTCCTTACAATTTTTATGACCATTCGAGTTGTCATCATCATGAAGAGTTTGTTGTTAGTGATCCTTGTGAACACCAATTTCTTGTTGAAGAAACTATTGTTTTAAATCATTTAGAAGATCACATTATTTATAAGAAAGAACAACAAACAATAAGATTTTCTTTAGAGAACCTAGATTAATAGTAGTCAATTTTTGTGAATTATGTTATAATTCTTCTATTTCAGAGGAGGAAGATTTAGGGTATTATATTTATGATGAAGCTAATGAAAACTATAAATCAAATTCTCTGGAAGAAAGTAAAGAAGATGATGTTGAGTTATCATATTAGTTGACAGTGTTTCCTTCTTCACAAAATGTTTAAGTGTTTCCTTCTTCACAAAATGTTTAGCAACATATTCAAGAGATCCATGAGCCTCTGTTAGCTATTCTTGAGCCAAAAAAGGAAAATTTAGTGAGGGAGAAAAGAAGTCCATTTTTTCTTAACAACAAGGAGAGGTAGTTTTTCTTGAATTCTATGACCATGTGGCAATCTATATAGAGTCAAATTGGAATCAAAAGTCTTGCTTCTTTGACTTCACAAAGATGGAACTCTGAAGCAGTGAATATGGGAATATGGGAAGTTAGATCATTGTTTTTTGTGCTTTTCATTTATTTCAATCATATGTGCACTCAAAGATGGAAGCAAGTTTCGTTCAGTTCATGAAATATTTGAATGGTTACAGTGAAATTTTTTTGATACTTGAATCATTCACATGATTGGTTAGTAGAGTAGGAGTGTGCATAAATAAGCTCATTTGTTCGAACATTTGTTTTAGTTTGTAGTGTGTGATTGGCTTGTAGACTAGTGTTTGGTTTAGTTTGTAGTAAATCAACATAAATAGTGACTACATGGCCCAATGGAGAAGCATTGGTCTAGACTCTTGTTAGTTTCTTATCAGAGTCATCATTTAGTTTTCAGTCTGTGTATAGAGCATGTTGGTTTGCAATGGATGGATTGTTTTATGAGCAGGGTCGGTATCATAGCGTGATCAACATGTACATCTTTCAAAAATCAGAATGGAAGAAGGAAGTGTTCTGCAAGTTATTGGTACCTCACAGGGAGGATACCGTCCCTGGAAGGAGCCAATCTTAGCACCTAAGTTTCTAAGTCAATATTATTATTCCGTGTAGAAAGGTAATGGTTTTGGTAGCGCAAAAAATAACATTATTGACCAATAATGAGCTACATAAACCTCTTTATTCCAGCAGCGTAGGCCATGATTTTCTTTGCATAGACAAAATTGCTAAGAAGCCTAGTGCTTGGGGTGTTCGAATCTACAAATTTTTATTTTTTTTTGGAAAAACATTTGAAAGTTTGTTGGATATATTAGCTCTCGGGCTAATATGCAGACTTTTTATTTAAAAAAAATGGGATTTTGATTTTTTTTTTTTATAAAAACTAGCAGCCTACAATACAGGATGATCAGATATGTCTTTTTACTTCAGATACTAAGGAAAGGTTTAGGGGTAATGTTGGTGTTGTTTTCATTACATACAATATGGTTGCTTTGGAGGTAAACATTCTGAAGAGTCAGAGAAATCATTGAATCCAAACATGTTTAGAGCATGTGAGTTTCTCATTCGATTCCATGAGCAACAAAGTAGAGATAAGATTATTTTTTTCGCAGACAATCTTTTTACACTTATTAAATATGCAATGAATCTCAGGAAGCCTATGATTTATGGTGCTACAGTCTTAGCGAAAGAATAAGGACCCTATATGCATTCAAGCACAACCCGGATGTTAATATCGTTTTGCTTTCAAAGGTGGGAGATAACTCGTTTGATATTCCTGAAGTTAATGTGTGGAGCATTATAGAGAAGGGTTTGTATTTAAAGGGCGTTGAGATTTTTGGCAAGACTAGTTTCCTGATAGCACATAATTTACTAAGTGGCCCTAGAACGTGTTCAGAGATAGTTGAATACATGTTCCACCATGTATCTGCAATACAGTATGGAGTTGGGATATATCAACACTCCAATCTGACAGTAACAAGAAGATTGGATGACAGTTCAATTTTAAATCCCCAAAAGCAAGGGAAGAGCCATTGCTAAATAAGGCATATATAGAGAGGAGGATAGAAATGACATTGAATTTCAATGTCGATAGACTTTCTCTCTCATTAAGATTTTTCATTCAGATCATAGGAGGTGTTGTTCCAAGTATTTTATGAGACACCAGACGAAAGAGCAGCAGTTGTTCAAACTAAATCCAACATTTCAAGGAAAAAATTTAGCATTTAATGATTGTAGGTGGCATTGCATTTAGTGGAAATCTCCCCAAATCTGAGTTAAAATCTTCCTCAATATCTATGTTTGGTCAAAGAAAATCAACTCCAGATTGAAGGCAGTAGATTAGCATTGGAGATCCATATTCAGAAATTATTAAAGGCAAGAATCAAAAGATTTTGTGGAGTTGAATAACAGAACACTTGGCAGCAGTGTTGGAAGTTAAAGAAACAATTTCAGATTTCATGCAACAAATTAGAATTTCCTTTTATTGATAGGTTTTGCTTCCTAGAAATTTTGTAACAGTTTGTATTGCATTCCCTATTTAAAATTATTATTTTTGGGAGTAAAGTAGGGGATCTTCCTCTTGGGGGAGGATGTTGTGGTTTGAGGGGTAAGATAGGGTAAGATAGTAGGCCTGGAAATTGCATTGAAATGAGCTTCATGTCCTATAGCATTTCATGCTTAGGGATCCAGGCATTCAAGCTAGAGTGTGTTATGAGTGTGTTATTCTTGTACCCTATTCTTTTCTTGTCTTATTCGAATACAATGGGATTTATGCAATGCACTAATACTCACAAAATTCATCCTTGGTTACAATGAGGATCTTGCTGTCAATTACCTATCTTTTGTAAGTTGTATTTGAATATTTGTTTTAGGTTTGAAATATCATTTTTGAGCTTGAAAATCTTTAGAACATGAACAAACATATTCTTCACTTATGTTTTGTGTTTCTCTCGTCATTCTTCCTATATCCAATTGTTAATTTGTCTAATTATCAGTGTGAATTCCCCTAACTACATAAATTATTGTTGATCATTTGAGATTGAATTGACGAGCTTTATCACGTCTTCAACCCATCCAACTACCTTTATCCACTTATCAACCAAACCAAATCATTACAATAACTAAGATGTACTAAACATACTTCTCTTTGCAATAGAGAACATCTTGTAAACATACTTCTCTTTGCAATAGAGAACATCTTGTAATGCTAACACCCTTGAAGTCCATACACCAACTTCATTGAATTTATTTTATTTTATTACCATTAAAATATAATTTCATGTTATGTTCATTAAATGAATAAGTGTATAGTTATAAATTTACAATCATTCATTATCATCATAGTTTTTTTCCAAATTTTATTTCATCCATTATTGAATGAATAAGTTCATAGTTTTAAATATAATTCTATTTTATTTTTATTGAATAAGTAAATTTAGAATTTTAAAATATTTATTATAAAAGTAAAGAGTATAAACACTTTTATATAATTTTAAAATATATATTATGATAATAAAAAAATGATTTTGTGAACGAAAAAGTTTTAAATTTTAAAATATTTATTATAGCAATAAAAAAAATAATTATAACTTACTAATCACTAATTCCTCTCTTTACCAACTCTCTAATTTATATATCTCTAAAATAATTATAACTTACTAATCACTAATTCCTCTCTTTACCAACTCTCTAATCTATATATCTCTAACTCTTAGACCCTTAATTGTTGAGTCTTTAACTCTTTAATTACTAACCATGCAACCTATAAACATTCTAATCCATTAATTCCCCAATAGTGATCAAATGATAGATCAAAAGATATACCAATAAAAAATGTAATCCATGAATGCCCTAACCCATTAACTTATGGACACTAATCTACTTAATATTGCATTAATAAAGAGAAACATGTCGCATTATTGCCTTGTTTTTTGTGTTGCCTTGATTTTCGTGTCCATTGTTGGGCGTTTTTTCAGCACATGGTTTTTGTCGATGGTTTTCTATTTATGGTTAAGAAATTAGGGTTGTTGACTAATCCGGGTCGTTGGGTTAGGGTTTTGGATGCCTCTGGCTCCTATATTTATATTGTATTGTAAACAATGTATCACTATGAATGAATATAAAATATGTTGGTTTTCCTGGTTTGGATTTCCAAGGGAAAAATCTATGTGTAATGTTTGTATTTGTGATTGTATATTTTTTGTTCTTTTACTGAAATCTATTTGCAGTAAATATTGTACAAGGTTAAAATTTACATTTGGTATCAGAGCTTTGTTATCTTCAGGGGGACGCCTTTGTGGTCACTGGTTTGGCTCGGCACTGTGATAAGCCTTTTTATAGTGGGAGATCTGTGGTATTGATTTTTTCAGGTAAAAACAAATGGCAAGCAATTCGAAAATGGAGATTGAGAAGTTTAATGGGCAAATTTTTGAGATGTGGAAGTTCAAGATGGAAGATCTGTTGGTGGACATAGATCAATGGATCACAGTAGATCTAGGTACTGCACGTATAGAAAATTCAACAGATGACTGGAAAAAATTGGATCGGAAGGCGAAGAGAACAATTTGATTGTGTCTCTTAGATTCAGTATTACTAAATGTGTTAGAGGAAGCTACATCCAAGGATTTATGGGATAAGTTGGGGAAGTTGTATCAATCTAAGTCCCTAGTAAATAAACTATTCTTGAGAAATAAGTTGTATAAACTAAGGATGAGAGATGGAGACTCGGTGGGAGAGCATTTGAACGCCTTCAATATTGTGGTAAGTCAATTAGTATCCATAGAGATTAACATTTCATATGAAGATAAGTGTATCAGTTTACTGTGTTCTTTAATAGACTCGTGGGATAGTCTAGTTATGGCCATAGGTAGTGATACAATTGCCTTGAAGTTTGATGAACTAGTCTCATTCTTGTTTTTGGAGGAGATGAGATGGAAGAATATGGAAGGACAGAGCACAGACGCATTATTTGCAAAAGGATGCTCCTAGGAAAGAAATCTAAGTTCTCAAGTGGGAGATCTAAGTCTAAGGGTAGATCTAAATCTTCTGGAAAGTTTGTAAAAGTATGTTGGAGATGTGGAAAAGAAGGGCACTACAAGAAGCAGTGTAGATCCAAAGTTGAGAAAAAGAAGGGATCTGAATAATCTCCTTCTACATAAGAAAATACCTCCAAGGAAGAAAGAATGGATGTGCATTTGGATTCTTCAAGCACACATGCATATCATGAGGCATGTTTGGTTGACTCAGGTGCATCCTTTCATATGAATCCCCACAGGGAGTGGTTATGTGAATATAAAAGGTATGATGGAGGTAATGTTTTCCTAGGTGATGACTTGACAACTAGAATCATAGGTCGAGGAAAAGTCAAGTCAAGGCTCATAGATGGAAGGATTAGAACACTACCTAGTGTTCTACACATCCTAGGATTGGCCAAAAATTTGATTTTTGTAAGCAAAATGGGCGATGCAGGGGTAAAAACAATATTTGAAAAGAAAACCTACAGGATGGTTCGAGGATCAATGGTGTTGTTGAAGGTTTGGAACTCTGTATAAGTTGCAAGGAAGCACTATTAGTGATGGGTGTAATAGTTCCATTATTCCTTATATTGGAGTTGAAGAAGAAAGAACTCCTACAGACTTTGGTAAAAGGTTATGATGTGGCATCAAAGACTGGGGCATACCGGAGAGAAGGGTCTTCGACTACTACACAATAAAGGTATGGCTGAAGGTATGTCTAACTGCTCTTTGGATTTTTATTTATGTGAACATTGTGTATATGGGAAGCAGAATCGAGTAAGATTCCCTTCCGGTGCAACGAGGGAAAAAGGAATTTTACAACTAGTTCACAGTGATGTTTTTGGACCTGTGTCAGTCCCATCATTGGGAAAATCTATGTACTATGTCTC
>SNQJ01S0076584.1:0-15811 GCA_010110895.2 Picea sitchensis
GGTTGTTGACTAATCCAAAACTAGGCATGTGAGACTAAAGAAAAGTTTGATGAAAATACTAGTCTCTTGTTTTTAAGGTTAAGGAAGGTTTGTAGGAATGTGATCATATACACCAGGTCCATTACATAGCTACAAATTAGATTTGGATGATGAAATTGATGAGGCATTTTGGTTGAGTACATGGTTGAGACAAGTAGTTGATGAGTTGGTGCACATACATGAGGTGTATAGTTTATGATGTTGGTACATATTGATGAGTCATAGTTGATGAGTAGTTGATACATGATTGGTACATACTTCGTACATGGTTGGATGCACTTGTTTATGGTACAGGTTGATTAGAGGTTGGTGCATGGTTGATGAAATTGTTTATGGTATAGCTTGATTACAGGTTGGTGCATGATTGTTGCACTTGTTTATGGTACAGGTTGATTACAGGTTGGTGCATGGTTGCTGCGCTTGTTTATGGTACAATTTGATTACAGGTTGAGGTACAGGTTGATGCATGGTTCATATTTATTGGTACAGGTTTACAAAGGTATATCTCACAGTGATAGTGTGACAGTGGTTCCATCATTCTACTTCTACTTCAGGGTGGCAGGACGGGGAAAGGACAGGTGGTTGGAACCACCTTCTGGTTGTAGCCTCCTTTTGGTTGTAGCCAGAGAATTGGAGAGTTGGAGCTTCCCTCAGGTTGTAGCCTAAGAAACTAGGGGGTTGGAGCCTCCTTCCAGTTGAAGTTGGAAAACAAAGGAAGTTGGTGATTCAAATGAATGTAATTCTTCAATACATATAAGAAAAAGCATTCTGTGGTTTTCTCCTGATTGGGGTTTCCACGTAAAAACTAGTGTATTGTGTATGTGTGTGATTGTTTATTTATTACTTCTCATTATTGGATAATAATTGTACATTGATATAACATTTGAAGAAAACGGATTATAATTACGCTATTATTGATTCACCCCCCCTCTCAGTAATCCAACATATTCTTCTTCAATTCTTGTACAAATAATACATATTTAATTGATATAGAATTACATAAATCAACTGGGTAGGAGGATTCTCATATTCCTTTGGTTGCGTGTCTAGAATCATCCCCAATATATTCTTAAATGGATGAACTCTTCTCTGTTAATTTTGTAAGGGAACTTCTAAACCCAGTCATGTGCTTGGAAGCACTATTATCCATGAGATAAATATCACTTCCTTGAGTGATAGTACTTGTGAGGGATGAAACAAATACATATTCTTCATCCTTTGAGTCTTTTGTCTTTTTCTTAGGTGTGGAATATTCTATGTCTTATTCATGTGCACGATGCTTTTTTCCTTCATTTTTATGAGGTCATTGAAAGGAATAATGTCCCAGCTTCTTGCAACTGTAGGATCTGATTTTTGAAATATCTTTCTTATAGCATGGTATTTTGGTTTTGTTTGGACCGATATCTCTCCTTTCTTTCCTTTTCTTCACATGAGCGACAAGAGATTAGTTTTATTCATCATTTTTGTTATTACCAAAAAATTTCTCACCACAAACATAGACAATGGATGAAGAAACATTCAGTACAATGTTTCTTCAAAAATTTGGATATCAACCTAGATTCTTCTTGGGTACAATATGTCCACAACTTGTCAAATTTGGGAAATTTACTTCTAGAAAAAAATCCTTGAACAAATGGGTCCCCAAAAGAGGGAAATCCATTAAGCATAGTGGTTAGAGTCTTTGCATCATCCGCAGAGTCTCCAATGGCTTCTAATTAGTCCTTGATATGTGAAATTCTCATGAAGTAGTTGGAGACGGTTTCTTACTTGTTCATTATTATGTTTTTGAATTGATTCCTTAGGGTTAGCTTCCAACTAGTATTCTTGATTTCATATAGTTTGGTTATGGAATACAAAATTTCCTTTTGTGTCTTAAATTATAATACATTAGGTATCAAATGGTCCTTTATTGAGCCTGTCAAGATCCTATTGGCCTTGACTTCATTATTCTTGAATTTTTCTTTGGCTTCTTCTTCTTCAGGTCCTTGAAGCACCTGCTTGACATGATCCAAAAAATCATTCTCTTATAGAATGAGGAGTACCCTATGATTCCAATATCTGAATTTTTCTATTCCATCTACTCTATCCTCAACCCTCATACTGGTAATCATTCTTTCTAGTAGAAACCCTAGATCTGAAAAATTGCAAAATTTCAAACTTCACCAAACTCCAATCTAAGTGTTGTATGGTGTGTGATAGGGTTGGGGGAATTGATATAAAGTGGAATTAGTCCCAATGAATTATCACAAGTTTTCAATGAGCTTGAAAAAAGAATTGTGCAACTACAAATCTTAAGATATTTCCTTCCAGCTATTAAATTGTCTTAAAGGTAACCAACTTTGATACCATGTTATATTTTCTTAATTTTTAGTGCATTGAGATCACCAATGATCTTAGATATTATTTAGAAATTATATCAGGTACTGAAAAATATGAACATAATAAAAAATCACAAGAAGACACAAGGGTTTATCTTTGGAAAACCCCAAACCTGTTGAAAAACCCAGCCAACCTTTCTTAAGTAGATTCTGTCAATAAAATAATCCAACCATGAACCAACTCTCAAGAGAAACAGGTAATGAAGAAACCATAACACAAGGCTAGTGCACCATATAGAGATATCATACCAAATATTTATAGCAGCACCACCATATAGAGATAGTGCACCCCTTCTCAAGGAGAGCACAAAACAGAAAAACCACCTCCAACAATAACCAAGAATCTCCAAGGGATTAAGTGTTGCGTCTTCCTTCCTTCCCTTAGATGAGTGCCTTATTATTGAGTGAGATATGAGTGAGTGCATGTGTCCAAATGAGAAATACATGTCCTTATTTCTATCCTTCAAGTCACTTTAGTTGGGGCGACTTTTTCTCTAGGAAATTCTACTTCCCCTTTAACTTTTTCCTGTGGGCCAACTTCTCTTTCTCTAGGTTCTAATTTCACTTTATTCTTTTCTCGTGGGACGAATTCTCTTTCAAGGTGTTCTTACACTATTCAATGGTATTATTTTGACTTCTGGAATCTTCTTATATTCTAGGAAAGGTTGTATAGGGGGGAAATACTTCTCGTAGCTCCCAAAACATCAACACCATTTACCAGATGATATATCTAATGAGCAATGATAAATGATGAGGCCTAGAAAATAATGGAAAAGGAAAATACAAAGTTAGACATTACCTCGAATTAAAAGGAATTCCTCACCCTGTTAAGTGCATTCTCCATTTCAATATTTATTATCATTCATTTATCTTTATCCCCTTACTTGAATGGATGGATTCCTAGACCAACATAATATTATCCATTATTTGCAGGTTTTGCATAAATCCTCCTTGGTTATTTGAGTCAACTTGGAAATAATTATTCTCAAACTTAATGATATCATCTTGTTCATTACTTTGTATGGTAAGTTTCTTAGGGAAATAGGCCTAAACTTAGAGAAGGAGGATGGATTGGTATCTTTCAATATTAGATCTAGGAAAGAAAAATTAATGTTGTCTCCCATTTTCAAATTCTTTTGTACAAATTGCAACATTATTTTAAGGTATATTTTTATTAAACTCCAAAAATTTCTAAAGAATGAGATTGAGAATCCATGTGGGAATGGGGCCTTGTCAAGCTCAAGGTTCCAAATAGCATTGAGAATCTTTGTCTCTTAAATTGGATTCATCATGTATACATTATCTACCTGCGAAACCACCTTTGGTATATTTCCAGCATAACCAATAATGCAACAAGGTCAAACCTATCATGGTTAGTGAAGTGATTGGAAAAATAAATTCTAACTACCATTTTTAACTCCTGAAAGTCGACAATCCTAGTTCCATCCTCTAGTGTTATCTCCTTAACATTATTTCGTAACACTCTATATCTTTCTTTCTTATGGAAGAAGTTTGTCTTCCTATACCCTAAATCAAGCAACAAGTGTGTCCTTGAATTTAATCTCAAAAACTTCTATTCATCTCTTGTTGTCTTTTGGAGTTTGTTGAAACTGAGCCTCTTTAGCCTATAAATCAAAGGTAATTTCTTATTTTTCCATTTTATATTGAATATCTTCCAATTGTGTTCTAAGCAGACCCCTCCCATTGGATAAACCAAAGTGAGACTCTTTGACCCAAATTTTCAAGGACGATTTGAATGCTTTTACTTTTTTCTCCCATATGCAAACTAGGGAGCCCAAAACCTAGACTTTCCAAGGCTCAAAATTATGACTAAAATATCCAAATGTTGTAACCAAAGAGGATTGTATCTAAAAGGGAGTGGTCCATAATTATGAGAATCTTAGATTTGAAGAATAATTGGTTTGTGGTATAATATTTCTAAGGGAATGAATTAATATTTTATTGAATATTCCAAATCATGGTATTACTATGCACTAAAAATATGTCCAATCTAGTTACTATGTAGGTAGGCCCTAGCCTCCTATTTCTCTAGGTGAAATTCCCTTTAGATAAACTAATATAAATCATGTTCCACTTCATGATTAGATCATCTATCCTTTCCCTAAAAGGATCCCTTATGATGTTGGACCCTCTCTTCTCTTTATTGTTAAGGATCACATTAAATTCTGTAGCTATGATATTATTCCTTGCTTGATTTGAGTCCTTTAACACTACAAATTGTCCCCGATAATTTTCCTTTCCCATGTAAGATACAAGAATGAAAACATTAAATATGTTGATTTTATTATGAGTTTGTTGATGATAAAATCTTGTTATAATCCAATGTTGTGACTGATGAGAGAAAGCTTAGGTGAAAAATATATTTGTTCCATAGAGTACACAACCCCCCAAATGGTCCTCTTGAACTCACTGTCACTCCATCACTAAGGTTCCATTTCTTCTTGCATATCTTTAAAAATCCATATTATTTCATTTTATTCTTCGAGAGTAGAAGAATAGTGTGTGATTCTAATTTTATTAGGTCCCTTAGGGATACTTCCATGTTTTTCCTACCTAACCCCATACAATTCAAGGAGACTATGTTCATTATTTAGAGGGATGTTTTTGGCTACCACCTTTATATGACAAAATTGTACCAGATGTATTGATTGATATTATTTAAAATGTTAGAGATTTATCTATGGTTGATTTTATTTGCATCATTTTGTCCCTATCCATTGCTTTCTCTCTCTTATTTTTCATTGTCTTCCTTCCTAGATTTTTATGGGTCTTCCTATCCTATATTTCATCATATTTATCCTCTTCTTCTGCTACCATTTGAAATTTGTTCTTAGAGTTAGTGCTTATGCNGGGGGCACCGATTTATTCCCGGAAACATTATCGATCACTTATATTCTATATGAGACCTTATATTAATCCTTGTTACACATTACTTTGGTCACCCTAGTGATCAACTGACGACATGTGCTTAACTCACTTCCATGTTCCCTGAAAATATTAAAAGAGACTTTCTCAAGGATGCTCATAGAACCCTGCTCTATGCCTGGGGTGCGATGATGCTTGATCGTCGAACGCTACACAAAATATGGACTTCGGCGTCATCATAGGCTGACTGTGCATAGGATGTGACAATTCTTAAGGAATGGAAAAGTCAAAATTCATGAATGTTCTAGAAGGGAATCTTCTAGAAGATGAGGTGGCCTTTGATCGGTTTGGATCTTACTCACTTCTATGATTTAATGGGATCATCCTAATCTCCTCATCCATCCCTATTTCACCCTATATAAAGAGGGATCTCTCATGGAAAAGTCTAAGGTTGAAAAGGCTAAGGTTTGCATATGCATGAAGAGTTCTGCTATAGATTATACTTGAGATAGATTTTCTTTAGCTCTCTACATCATATTGTGGATATTATTCATCAAAGGCATTGGAGAAAAGGTGGGTGTGTTGGAGCAAAGAGCTATTGAAAGGGATCTTGCAACATCAAGGCATGGGTTGTATTTTCCACTTCCCATTTTAATATAATGCAACAATACATTCTTCCGTATAAAGGTGTCTTGTATTTTATTGTATAACTCCTTGATATTATACATATTTTATTGTATAACTCCTTGGATTTTGGCGTGTCTGATATCTATATTTTATTAGTGAGTGTTGTTTGTTTCTCTAGTTGGTCGTAGCTTTATTTCATTATTTATTTGGTGCGGCCAACATCAGCCCTCACCATTCACGTAGGATGCAAGGGTTACCTCTGGAAGATTCGAAAGAATGTACTCCTTTGCTTCCTAATTCACCAGAGGGTTCTCCTGAAGAAGCATTCAATAACGATGTAGCCTCTAATATTGGAATTTATACTCCATTGGAGGAATCTATACTTCCTATAAATCCGTTATTGAGTTTTGTACGTGATCCACTTTTGCTCCGAATAAATTCATCGAGAGACGTTGTTGCTAAATATTATACTAGAATACCTATTGGACCTGACACAGAGTCTGGTGTAGACAATCCACCCTTTCATAGTGAGTTGTTTATAACCCCAGTTCATATTGTTGGAACTTTTAATCCTAGCTCTTCTGGTCATGTTCGTTCTCTTTGGAGAACCTCATTGGGAGATGATATTTTTGAAAAACTAGGAATGAGTCATCTATGTCAAAGGACCTATAATCAACCTATGGAATCACATACGCTTGTGACTTCCATTTCTTATACAGTACCCTTGGATCATTTTACTGGCACGACCATTAATGTTCTCACAGTCTCAGACCAATTGTTGGTTGGTTCTCATACAATTATTCCTCTCCAACTCGCTAGATCTACCATGGTCCCATAAGCTATGCATGTTTCTGTCGGAAGTGTAGTAATCACTTAAGATCCTATTGCAACACCACTTATGCTTAGACCAAATCCATCACTTCCACCTGGGTATCATGCTCTAAATACTTCTATTTCTAATACTTCCCAAAATCCATCCAGAGGGGATAATATTTTTGTTCCTCCTGGGTATAATGTTGCTAGTATTTTTGTTCCTACACCTACCTAGGTTCTCTCCAGGGGGCCTAGAATTCCTCCTCCACCTTAACTTGGAGGATCTAATCATCCTGGCCCAAGTAGCTCCAATCAAATTGGAGGCACAAGTCATTCTGTCGCTTATGGTTTTCAAATTCCTGTTGGAGGTCAACCTCAAGTTGGGGGAAACCCCAAGTTGGGGGTCATAACCTAGTGTATGGGAATTATACCCCTGGATTATAGTCTCAACCTTGTAATTTTACTTTCCAATGAAATCAACAACCATCTAGGGGGAAACCTCCTCAATTTAATGATTTTTTACCTCCTAATCCTAGGAAACAATATCCAAGTTCTATGAATCCTACCCGGGGTCAAGGTTTTCATTCTAATGCTCCTTCCCAAGGAAGCTTACCCAATCAACCAAATCAAGTTGGTTATTTGACTCAAAACCCTCCACCAACGAATTTGACAAGAACCTCTAACTATCTACAAACTGCTTATGTTCCTACTGGTATACCTACCGGATTACCTCCTCAGAATTACCAGTTTCCTCAAGTGAACAGACAACTGTCGTTTCTTGCTACTTTGGATTTACAGGATTTATCTAGGATTTTGAATGATCCTATCTTGCATTCTCCTTATTATCCAATCATACCTTCCAAGTTACCATCAAACATTCCTAAGTTTGACGACCGATCAGGGGAAGACCCAAATAATCACGTCATGACTTTCCATCTTTGGTGTTCATCCAATTCCTAGATGGATGACTTCATTAGATTACGTATTTTCCAACGATCTATGATGGGATCGACAACCAACTAGTATATTGAATTTCCATGAGGATTCTTCAATGAATTCAATACCTTAGCTATGGCCTTATTAACGCATTACCAGCTACCAATCCAATATGAGACAGGAACCAAAATTTTGAGTTCATTTAAACAATCCTCATCCACCCACATTTCTGATCATATTCATGAGTGGAGGAGGAGAAGACACTTAATAAAATTTCCCCTTCCTGATCAACTATTGGCCGAGTGGTTTACCAAGTCACTCATTGTTCCTATAGCCCGTGATGTTTCCATGGGTAGTGTTGTCATTGAAGAGGAAGCGATTAGTCATTCTCAATACTTGGATCTTGTTTATTCACAAACATGAACACTATATGACTTGATCTATGATGCTCCTTGTCCGCCTACAAATCCAACCCCAACACCTCCAGTAGCTTCTCATTTTGTTGATGGCGTTATTGGCACTTTCCACGATGAGACTCGGTATAAAAAAGATAGTCATTCCAATCCCAAGTCTACTACTGCTAATGTAAAAAATACTCCTCCTCCAACTCCTTCTCTCAGTAAAACTTCTGAAGTTAATTCGGTTCAATCTACACCTACCAGTAAAAATCAAAATAAAAAGAAAGGGAAGGGAAATAATATGGAGGACAAAAATTATAATCAACAATCTGATAAACCAAAGACTTAGCCTATTGATGACAAAGAAAAGTGAAAACCTTGTTATCCTTGTCTTATCTGTGGTAAGGATCATTATACAAAATATTGCCCACGACGTGCTGAGGTTACTAAGTTCCTACAATGGACCAGGACACCTTCTACACCTTCCCCCTTCATTATCTATTACGTTAGAGGGAAAAGAGGTTTCTGTTGAGGTTGAGGTATTTGATGCACCTCTCGATTACAACATTCTACTTAGTTGTAGTTGGATTGATTCCATGTGCACAGTTGTTTCTACTCTTTTCCATGTGATACGTTTCCCTCACCAAGGAAACATTGTTACTGTCGATCAATTTGCCTTCTTTAATTCTGGTTCTCGTACTAGTAATGTACCTTTCATTGCGAAAACACCTCCCGGTTATGAGAATGTCGGTGTGGGTATCTTAAAGGATTCATTGTTAATGGGTACGTTCCCCATTCCACCACCTGATATATCTACACCTTTTGTCTCCTCGATTAACATGATATCAACCAATGTAGGTGAAATACCTGAGTCTTATGACCTTTGGATAGAACCTAGCTCTAATGACTATCTTCGTTACAGCGACATAATTCCTTTAAGTCCAGTAGAATTGGCTTATCAAGCTATTAACTCGACAACTCCTTCACCTCATTATCTCTTAGATATGTCTCCAGATCCACTTCACGTAGTTTTTCACACCGATGAAATGATCATGACAATCATTTCTATGGACGATACCCCATGGGATGATGGGCATCATCGTTCTATTCTCTTCCTAGAACCTGAGACTATAGAGAATTATCCACAGATTTTGAATATGTCAATTGTTGTTACGATCTCCCATGTTCTTGAACCAATACACGATGTTTTGTATGAAGGGAACTTGGGTAACATTTCACCTACCATCCCTTTAGATATTTCAATTAAACTCGAAGTCATGGGAAATGTTCACATTGGTGCCTCAGGTTCTACGGATGAGGTACAAATTTATAAAGCTCCTTTCCAAGAATTTTGTAACATTTTTGTCTGGAGTTATGAAGAGATGTCGGGAATTGATCTAGATATTGTTGGACATGAGATTAAAACTTACTCGGATGCTAAACTCGTTTGACATGGACTTCTCCCAGTACATCCATGCAAATCTACTACTATTAAACTCGAAGTTGAAAAACTTCTTAAAGACGATTTTGTCTATCCTGTGGCTTTGACTAATTGGGTGTCTAATATTGTTCTGGTTACAAAGAAACAAGGCATGATCCATTTTTGTGTAGATTATAGGGATATCAAATAGTCTTGTCCCAAAGAAAATTATCCAACCCCTTTCATTGACCATATCATTGACGATTGTGCCAGGAGTGAAATATTCTCTTTGATGGATGGTTTCTCCAGCTATAATCAAATCAATATTTTACCTGCGGATCAACATAAGATTTCTTTTATCTACCCTTGGGGAACCTTCACATACCATAAACTACCTTTTGGTCTCAACAATGTTGGTGTGACTTTTCAACACGCTATGTCTTATGCTTTTCATTACATTAAGCACATTGTACAAGCTTACCTAGATGATTTACCAACGCATTCCATGCATCGTCAAGATCACCCGACGCATTTATGGGCTATTTTCCTACACTGTCTCTATTATCGCATACGATTGAATCCACATAAATGCATTTTTTTTGTGGATTCCGGACGACTTCTTGGTTTTATCATTTCTACACATAGGATCAGCGTGGACCCTCTAAAGGTTGAAGCTATTCTCAATCTGCCTCCTCCTTCTACATTGTGCCAACTCCAGAGTTTGCAAGGGAAGGAAAACATTTTACATCGATTCATCCCCAACTATGTTGAATTAACGAAAGGTTTTACTCAACTTCTTAAAAAGGGTCACGATTTTGTATCGAACGACATTGCCAACAAAACCTTTGAAGCTTTCAAACTTTCCTTAACCCATACACCACTCTTATTTCCACCCGATTATAGTCGAGATTATTTCTTATACTTAGCTTCTTCAGACTCTACCATCACTATGGTTCTATTCCAAGAGGATGATTCACATGATGAACATGTCATCTACTATTTGATTCAGAGTCTCGCGACCACCAAAAACAAATATTTGCATTTGGATAAATTGGCCTTGGAAACTCTTCAAGTTGTTCAATGTTTTCATCATTATATCTTATTACACAGAACCATAGTCATTTCTGATTGCAACCCTATGAAACACATCCTTACTTGAAAATTGTTGGGGGGCGAGGGAAATACTCCAAATGGAGAGTCATTCTCCAGGAGTTTGATTTGGAATTTGAGCATGCCAAATCAAAGAAATATTTGGTTTTTGCCGAATTCATATCTGACCTTCCCTCTACTGAGACAAAAACTATGGCAGGGGATTACTTTCTTAATGAATCTCTATTTATGATCGGTTCTGATGACATATGTTATGGATACATTATCATTTATCTCCAAACCCAAAATTTCTAGCGTGGATCTTCGTCGTATTTGGTATCAAGCCCGTCAATACATTATCCTTGGTGATACCCTTTACCATCATGGTATTGATTCGATGTTTCAATGATGTCTAACCTGTGATGAAGCTGAGAAAGATTTGAATGACTTTCATTATGGAGCATGTGGTGTTCATATGTCTAGGTATGCCACTGCCCAAAAGATTTTACGAGATGGTTACTTCTGGCCTTCATTGTTTAAATATTGCATTACTGTTGTCTAGAAATTCCACGCTTGTCAAACGTATAACAAGAAGATTTGATCTCATCCCACTCCTCTTTACCCTGTAGTTTCCATTGGTCCATTCGCTAAATGGGGCATTTACTTCATGCCATGTAACCCTCACTCGGTCGGGGGGCATGGATATATCATAGTAGCCATGGATTATTTCACTAAATGGGCGAGGAAAACTGCAGCGTTATTCATATTCAATCATATTGTTACTAGATTTGGTGTCTCTCAAGCCATCGTCACAGACCATGGTAGTCATTTTCACAATTTCATGATGTCTGAACTTACCAAGAAGTTGGGTCTTCGGCATGAAAACTCAACACCTTACTATCCACATGCCAATGGCCAGGTTGAAGAAATTAAAAAAGTTCTTACTACTATGATTCGATGGATAATAGGAATTCAAAAGTCAAGCTGAACACGATGCTCTTCTCAGCATTATGGGCCTATCAAACATCTATTAAATCTTCTACAGGATTCACACCTTTCCAGTTAGTATATGGTATTGAAGTTGTTTTGTCGATTGAATATGAAATCCCATCCTTGAAACTAGTTGTCGAACTTCTCCCTAACACCTCAGTTGAAGAGGAACGTCTCTTGTATTTGATGCAATTAGATGAGACTCGTTACAATGTTTCCTTAGTCATTGAAAATTAGAAGAAGTGTGTCAAAGATCAATATGACAAGCATGTCAAACCATGTGTTTTTTTTAGGGTGATTTGGTTCTTCTTTACAAACATGATCGTGACTTATTAGGGGTCGGTAAATTCGAGCCCATGTGGCATGGCCCTTGTATTGTGAAGCGAGTGTTGGAGAAAGGGGCATATGAGTAGGTAAATTACGATGGAATTCCTTTGAGTGAACCCATAAATGGGCTTTACTTGAAGAAGTACTATGTTTAAACTATTTTTGCATGAGTGTTATGTAGTTTAGCGTATCATACTCTAGTGTATTTTTTTTTTCATTTTTTGGTTTCACTTTTGAACTGCTTACCTTTCATTGTGCTTGGTTTCCATATGTTGATGTCTTCACTACCCTATATAGGCTTTGTTGATGGTGCTAGTCGCAGTACTCAAAACCTAGTGTCTGCTACATGGGAAATCTATGCACCTACAGATGAGTTGATCAGTCTACACAATGTTTTCCTCGGTCGTGAAACTAATAATATCACGGAATACAGTGCAGTTATTGAATTATTAATTGATTCCATTTCATTTTTCATATGTCATCTTATTGTACGACTCAATTGAAAGTTAGTAGTGTTGTAGTTAAGTAACATTTATTCCATCTGAAGTCCTACATTGTTACGAGTATACTTAAGAATTCCCCTCTTGGAAAGACATTTTTATTACATATTCCTAGATGCATAAACACATTGATAGATGCATTGGCTAATTATGTGTTAGACAAACATTTTAGACATTTATAAATCCAAACAAACATTTTAAAAAGACAAGTAAGTTGGTAGGAACTTTATATTAATAACGATAAAATTCACAAAAGGTGTTTGTCCAAGGACCAAAATATCAAAAAGTGAAGCTCATAGCTTCATGTACAAAAGCATCATGGATTCTGCTCATTGTAACAAACAACTTCCCATGCCACTCTATGGAGTAGTCGACCAATAGATGCAAATACGCCAATTGTATGGCATTGATAGTGCCTAGGAAGTTCGTCCACTGTGGCATCAGGGATATTCATGGTTAATCCCCCTAGGTTCTCCTCAGTCGCCTCGAGATCCACAATTACCACTCCTGCTACATCAACTCTCTCTCCTCTCCTCTGAATGGGAGATGATCCCAGAGGACGATAAGGTGACACATCTGCATTATTGAGAGAACTTTATTAGTCTTGGATAAATGAAAAAAAACATTTTATATAATCAAAATATCAAAAAAATCATATAATGAAAATTTCCTTGTTACCTATGTCTCCCCACTGATATCCCTCAGGAAGAGATAATTCAAGATTCCCACGGAAGTCCGTCCCGGCGTACGCATATTCCTCCACCATGATTAGCTAATTTCTCATCCATTGGAAGAAAACATCGTCATACTTGACGATAGGCACACCAACATGACGAGCCATCAAGTCCACCCATATTTTTATCTATGGATCTTATCGAGCAGGTATGCCCCACTTCACCTGTAGATGTAAGACAAGGACCCTCTCCAAGAATAAGGACACCAAAATGGACTCGTAACCAAATTGTTTAAACCGACCATTTCAACACTTTGTCAGTTGTTTTTTCATGTTCTTTAAGACACCCTCACACCAGTTGAAGACCCTGGGCTCCATGAACTCTATGGCATACTGAAAGTGGCTTTGTAAATCCATGTGGGGATTTTCCCTCTGTTTCATTTGGGTAATGGTATAGAGGATGGTCCTCAATGGTAAATCCCAAACATCTTTAATGTCCACCTTGCCACTATGTTTTTCCATACCTGGCATGCAATGCTGTGCAAAAAAGTAATCCATGGGTTCTCCCCCACCCTTTCTTCTTGAGAGTGATACCCAAGAGCCTCAACGAGATAACCCCCATCAAAAAGTAAATTTCATCTATATCCAATGTGATTTTATGCACACCCATGTGAAAGGATTGTTTGTTTACATCCCACATGTGGACCATATACTCTAAAAATATCTGTTCGGCTCTCATGCCCTGAATTTTGAATAACTTAAGTAATCCACACTACCAAAGTGCCATAACTGTGCCTGGGTCATTCCTGGAAAAATAGTCTTCTTCCTCATGCTATCGTTCTCTCCACTTGAGCATTTTGACCAAGGAAAACCTGGAAAGTAACATCAAAAGAGGATTAGAATCATAAAAATCAATTCTTGGAAGTTTTCCTAACTCATTTTATCTTCAAAAAAGTTGATTTGCAGTCGTCATAGGGATTTTCTTTCATGCAGAGCGACGTCTTCACACCTTGTCTTTGAGCCCCTTGCGGCGATTTCAGATCGTCATATTTCACAATACTATGGACCTGGGATGATATGAAAGCATGGGTACCCCCCAAAATTGACCCAAACTCAACAATAAACCAATAAAAATGAAATTTTAATCCATGAAAAGATGAAGAGGAAAAATATTACCTTTTTGACGAAGCGGTTTGCGAGATGATCCATCAGGCACTCCAGAATCAACAATTGAAATTTGGGAGAAAAATAGGGTTTTGGGCACTATTTGGGTGAAATTGCAAAATGAAATGGTAAAAAGGTTGTTTTGGCCTATTTTGTTGCTTTCTACCATGTTTTATTGAAAAATTGAATTATTTTATATATTTTACCCATGCCATAAAGTCTAAACAACTTTGCAAAGTGTTTTATGATACAGATTGAAATATCTAAGGATGAGACATTTGATAGGGGTCCACCATTTTTTATTGTTTTTATGTGTTTTTCTTATGAATAGATGCTTTTAGGGTTTTTAGGAAAAACTCCAAGCACAGTCTTAATTCTTTCTCACACTCATGAAACCATGAGAATGCAATCGAGTAATCTTTTGTCGCTTTTTCGAACTCACATTGGTAATATGAAAAACAAATCCTATGGAATATCCTTTAAGCTCTTTTCAAGCTCCATAAATATGAAAAGATAGCCAAGCGACCTTGTTCTTTTCACGCTCGTAAAAGTATTTGAAGAAAATGTTTGATGACCGCTAGATTATCTCTTTTTCGATCTCATCAGAGTAACTTACAAAAAAGGACCTTATGGAGTTCCCTTTAAGTTTTTTTTTCAGAATCTCTAAACATAAAAAACCCCTACATTTTCTTTCTTTGGACTCGTTAAACAAGCATTGAAAGGCCCATATGGGATCAAACCACTCCTTCTTAGGGTTCGTTAAACATACTCCGAGGGACTCATACAAAGTATGAGCTTACATCATGTAAAGACTGGATTTGAATTAACGTTTAAATTTATACCAAATTACTGTAATTTCTATAATTTCTATAAGCTTTACAGAGAAGTAAACTTTTCAAAATTTTCAAATTATCTCAACACTTACGCTAACACTTACGCAAGTAGAATTTCGAAATAAGTAATAAATCTAAGTAAACAATCCATAAATTTGAATTTACATACCTCACTCTGATGTTATCCGCAGCAGCTTGCTCCCTTCACTTGAACCTGATGCTGCTCCTTAGGACACCCCAAAACCAGTCACTCTGCCGACTAGTAATGCCTAGCCCTGGGACATCAATGGATGTCCTAGCCCTCCGAGCCCAAAACCTCTGCAACCCCCCGGTGCACTGTAATTCCACTGTAGATTTCACTCTCCCCAATCCTCCAAGCTCTCCCCCTCTCGTAGAATCCATCCCCCTGCATCATCCTTCTCCACTTCCCTTATTCCTCCTTCACTGCCCTTCCTCCATTAACTCCCCCCACCAAATACCTTATCCCTTTATTAATGCCTTATCCATTCATTTATTACTTATCTTAACGTATTGGTTACGTTATGCCTTGTGGGATACATAACCCAATTAAACATTATATTTTATTATCCACCCATTTGTTTAGTACTTAATTAATCAATTAATTAATTAATAATCAAATTAATCATTAACCCTTAATTAAAGAGTTAATCATACTTAAACTAATCATAATCAAAATAATTAATTAACAACAGATAATTAGTTAAGGTTATTTAATAA
>SNQJ01S0076584.1:25200-36715 GCA_010110895.2 Picea sitchensis
AGTGGGATTGTTCAAATAATAAATATATATGGTAACTGTGTTGTTTTAATTATTCTTCTGTATTTCTTGAAATTGTTTGCAGTACCTGTTTTTCATTTTCATTACCGATTTAGGTTAAAGCGGTAGGTGTTGGCAATAGGCAGATTAGGTTAATAACAATGCACTATATTTAGGTATCAGTTTTTCATTTTCATTACAGATTAGGAAATTGTGTGTAATTGAATTTTTCATAACTTGGAGTTGTTTTTTTTTTGCAGGCTGAATATTTCCGACAGCTTCTCAAGCCGATTAAGTAGATTTGTTTGTTCGTCTCTAGGTTATTACAGCACTTAGAAATCTTTCTGCTGTGAAGCCGATTAGATATTGGAAAAAAATATGGCCAAAACACACTAGTTCTTCTCATGAACCTGGACAGTATGGTTTTCACATATAATAAAAGGCGGTATTGATTTTCATTAAATTTTCTATGTTTTATGTGCAGGTTAAGCGTGGGATTTACTAACTAACCTCGTATTTAGGCCCTTGGTTCCAGATTTGAACCAGGGCTCTGATACCAGATGTAAAGACCGGATTTGAATTAACGTTTAAATTTATACCAAATTACTGTAATTTATGTAATTTCTATAAGCTTTACAAAGAAGTAAACTTTTCAAAATTTTCAAATTATCTCAACACTTACGCTAACACTTACGCAAGTAGAATTTGGCAATAAGTAATAAATCTAAGTAAACAACCCATAAATTTGAATTTACATACCTCACTCTGATGCTATCCGCAACAGCTTGCTCCCTTCGCTTGAACCTGATGCTGCTCCTTAGGACACCCCAAAACCAGCCACCCTGCCGACTAGTAACGCCTAGCCCTGGGACATCAATGGATGTCCTAGCCCTCCGAGCCCAAAACCTCTGCAGTCCCCCGGTGCACTGTAATTCCACTGTAGTTTTCACTCTCCCCAATCCTCCAAGCTCTCCCCCTCTCGTAGAATGCATCCCCCTCCATCATCCTTCTCCACTTCCCTTATTCCTCCTTCACCTCCCTTCCTCCATTAACTCCCCCCACCAAATACCTTATCCCTTTATTAATGCCTTATCCATTCATTTATTACTTATCTTAACGTATTGGTTACGTTATCTCTTGTGGGATACATAACCCAATTAAACATTATATTTTATTATCCACCCATTTGTTTAATACTTAATTAATCAATTAATTAATTAATAATCAAATCAATCATTAAACCTTAATTAAAGAGTTAATCATACTTAAACTAATCATAATCAAAATAATTAATTAATAACAGATAATTAGTTAAGGTTATTTAATAATTAATTATAGTTTAGCTAATTTTTAGGATTATTTATTAAATTAATCGTCTTAATAATTAAGGGTCATTACACATCACAAGCATATGTTATCCTCCTCAAGCTTGCGTAAAAATAAAGAGGTACTCGCCAGAAATGGTGGGGTAAAACTCAGAAAGAAATGTGTCTCTGCATTTTTATTAGTGGCAGTAAAGTCACTCTTGAACATGACACCCCCCCTTCATTTGTTGGGTCATTTGTTCATATTTTAGGTCCTCCTAGAGTCAATTCTACCAAGACATTTGTCATTTCATTCATATGTTCAAGATAATTCCAACCTAAACTAGCCTTCTATTGAGTCGACCATCTGCAATTATAAATTTTCTACCATGCAGGCCTTCCCTAAGTCAGTTTTGAATCACTTCATACTCTGATCTACTTCAAATCTATTACATATTTTGCATCATTGATGAGGGATACATTAAGGACCTCCTATGATGAGTCTTTTGTAGTCGACTTCAACTCATTATCTGGGAACAAGACTTAGAAATCACAAAGTACCTTGGATCTTGCATGCCTTAATGGTAGGTCTCTTCGCTTCCAACAGTAGATTCACATCATTGGCCTCTGATTGGAGGACTCCATCGAGTGTTCGACTTCAACTCATTCACTCACACTCATTGGATTGTACTAGGAGTACCTTGGGAGTCATTGACATCAATGGTGATTTCCCTCGCACTTGTTAACGATTTTCATTAATGACCGGTAATCAAGAGGTTTCTACCATGTTCGACTTCGACACATGTAATCACATGGCTAGGTTCGTACTTAGATACGATGGAAATGAAGACCATGTATCTCATCATATCGGTCCAGGTTGTGACGAAGTATTCATCATTTTGACATGGATCCACAGTGTATGTTTAGTTGCCATGATTCACTTGAAACATATGACAGAGTCACTTGTAGTCTGAGTATGGAGATGCCTACCTCAGAAGATTGTATATCATTATGCACATGCTTGGTTGTTTGCAGGTTCCTGATCGATGCACTCCTTGTTTTTGACACACACATTCTACAAAGTATTTCAGCTGTCACAGGTTCCAGCTTCATACTTTGAGGGCATTCTATTACACATTATTTTGGTCATCCTAGTGATCAACTGATGACATGTTCTTAACTCAATTCCATGTTCCCTGAAAATATTAAAAGAGACTTTCTCCATGAGAAAAGTAGTTTGTTTTTATTCCCTCAAAAACTATGACAAGGAAGATCGTTGCACCCCACTCTATGCTTTATGTGTGACGATGCTTGATCATTGCACGTTGCACAAAATATGGACTATGGTGTTGTCGCAGGCTACCCGTGCATAATATGCAATGATGCTTAAGCAAGGGAAAAGTCAAAATTCATGAATTTTCTATAAGGGAATATTCTAGAAGATGAGGTGGTCTCCGATTGATTTGTATCTTACTCTATTCTCTGATTTAGTGGGATCATCCTAATCTCCTCATACATACCTCTTTCACCCTATATAAAGAGGTATCTCTAATGGAAAAGGCTAAGTTTTAAAAGGCTAAGTTTTAAAAGGCTAAGGTTTGCATATGCATGAAGAGTTCTTCTATAGATTATACTTGAGATCGCTTTGATTTATCTCTCTAAGTCAGATTGTGGATCTTCTTCATCAAAGGCATTTTAGAAAAGGTGTGTGTGTTGGAGAAAAGAGACATTGAAAGAGATCTTGCAACATCAGTGCATGGGTTGTATTCTCCACTTTCCATTTTAATATAATGCAACAATACATTTCTTCCCTATAAAGGTGTCTTGGCTTTTATTGTATACCTCCTTGATCTTATACATAGAATTCATTGGGATATATATATCTTTGTTCTCTCTCTCTTTGTTGGTTTGTAATTCTTAAACAGGTTCACCATCCCGCAAATCCAAATATGGAGCGACAAGGATGACACTAGAGAGGATCAAGCGTCATTTAAAAGGTATGTCACTTGTCCCTCTTTGAACTAGTTTATATGACAATGAGGTCTAAGGTTAAGTTTGTATTCTGTCTTGTTTTGTTATAGCTTCATGTGGAAGTTAGGGAGATTAGTTTGTGTCTTCACTTACCGATTTGTCCGATAACAATCCTCTAAAGGAGGAAACACTACAATATAGAATAAGAGTTTCTCCATGGTTAGTGTGTCTACTACCATCAAGGCCAAGAAAGGATTTTTCAAGGTTTCTTTTGAGGGGATTTTCTCCTCTTAGGATAGTAATTCATATCTATTATGAAGTAGAAGATGGTTTCCATTCCATGCTGAAGTCGATGGTTTTGAGGGATTTCTAGAGAATGGGCTCAAGGAATTTCCTTTATCTGGTGACTAATATCGATAAGATTTAATTCCATATGGAACTGATGGTCCTACCACTGAGGGTTGGGTTTTTTCCATCCAATTTTTGTTCGGCCCCATTTTTTTCTTTTCTATTTTCCATTACTCCTCTTTGTCAAACACTTGTTGAGGGATCTAAGGGGTTTTTTTCTTGCGTTCTTTTGAAAAATTATTGCACCCATGATAATATTTGCACTTGAAAGGTGATTGTTCATAATCTACGGATTGTATGTGCTTCTATTTTTCCAAAGTTAAGAGGATGCCTTCTGGAAGTCCCTTTTCCATCTCTACCTCTACACAAATCCAGGTACATGTGAATGGATTCGTCTCCCCAACACTGGAGTGGAAAGGTGGTGGAAAGTGAGGGAGACAAACCCACACCATCACTATTCATGACACATTATTTTCCTGATTGAATTTTGGTGTCAATTTGTTCAAGTACATTTCCTAGGAGCCAAGAAAGTATCTTTTTCTCCTAAAAATAGAGTCCCTATATTCCTTTGTTTTGAAAACGAAAGAATAGAAACCCTTTCCACAAAAATAGTGAGTCATGTATCCATTGATGAAAGTCTACCAATATTTTTTAATCCAAGTTTCCATGGTTCAATGGGATGACCAAATCCCTGTGAACTAGATAATAATGCATCTTTCCACTGAAGCCAAATCTTTGAGACTTAATGCATATGGAGACAATTTAACCTTTATAATTTTTTCATCTTTCTTTACAAATTAAGATAGATGGGATTTCACTTTCTTCCTAAGAGAAGGGACCATGGAATGAAAATACATTGGATCATAATATGGAGGGGGGGAGAACTGTTATGACCCAAGGGGGGCATATATAGGGTTAAGTGTATCGACCTAATAGTAAAGGGGCCTCATGTGCAAGTGTGAATATGTATATATAGAGATCATGTATTCATTATTCGGGGACATGTGAATTGTGATGTATGAATTTGTTTGCTTATGTGGAGGAGGTTATCCTATTCTTTAAGGAGTTAATGTGTAAATTATCTATCTTGGAGTTTTGCTCCATTCTTACATTTTTGTACATGGTGTGTACTTCTATTATTTTATGATAATTGTAAGCATTTTGATGATTACATTTGGTATCAAAGCATCGATCCTAGGGTTTTATTTCCTCAATAAGGTCATCTTGGAATTTTCTCTATAATGTTTTTTGGGGCCACTTTAGAAAGTGAAACTTAAGACATATCATGGTACTTGTGGTACAAATTTAAGATTCTCAGTCATTGAAATTCCGTATATACATCGTGTGGAAGATATCTTTTTTGACTAGTCCTATAACTAGTATGAAACAAGTGTTCTGTGTAAAATAGTCATATATACTTCATAAAGGATCCAAATTTAGTGAGACCGGTTTTATTGGAAAGAGAACAGGTTTTAGTGTGTAGGGTGTGAATTACAAAATATCGTATTGAATATTGGACTCATGGCATTATGTACAAGTTATCTCTCTCAAAAAGGACAAAACTAAACAAAGTTCGGTAAAATTACCCTAACTTTCACTTGGAACATCCAAATTAGGTCATACATACATAATTTAAGAGAAGAAATTTTTAGAGTACTATAGGTCACAATTTCATACACATAGGGGTCGAAATTTTAGAAAAACAACAGAAGGAAGGTCGGCTAGAAGGATATACTCCATTTAAGGGTTTTGAAGGTATGTTTACTTAAAACTATCATAACTTTTGATTGGGATGACCGATTGAGCTGATTCAAAAAAAAATGGAAAGAAGAAACACAGAATATTATATTAGATCAAGGATTATAACCATTTGATATAATTATCCTTAATATACTAAGGTTTTGATTTGAGGGTTAGGGTTAGACCTCACTTAAGAATCAATGTAAATACCTAAATTTATAGGAGATGAAGATAAAAATGAAATCGATCCCATGGAATGGTTAAGTATTTTAAAAGAACATTGTAAGGATCCTTTTCATGAAAGCATTAGGTTTGATGGTGAAGCTTACAATTGTTGGAGAATCCTTGATGAATATACTAGACTCTACTCCACATGGGAAGAATTTGAAAAACCCTTCTCGGATAAATGGATTACGGATACAAAAATTGAGGAATTGTGTAGAATTCGAGATGAATTACAAAGAAAAAGGAAGAGATTAATAAGAAGGGTGACGAGCTATATAAGATATGATCGCTTATTGAATCACTCATTAAGAAGGTTAAGAACTCAAAGCAAGAAAATAGTAACCAGAGAAAGTGGGAAAAGGATGATTCAAGGGAAAATATGAAAACAAAATATTAAGAGATATGTAGATTACAAAATCATAACAAAAAATTACTCAATGAGGTTAAGAGATTGAAATAAGAAAAGAAGCATTGTCAGAATCAAGAAAAATAAAGGATAAATTAGATGAAGAAACTACCAAAAGACTCGAAGAGGAAATTTACAACAAGGTTGAGGACTCCCTAAATATTGATGAGGTAAAATAAGAATTGAATTCTATAGTTGAGGAAGGATGTCATAATTTGATAAATGGGGTGACATTTCAGCTTCAAAAGGAGTAAGAAGACAACATTCAATAAGGTCACCAAAAGATACTTGAAGAAGTTGAACTCCATCTAGAGGATGTACATGCCAAATTTGAGGGTATTATCTCCAAGGCTATAACAATCAAAGAGAAATATAGGAAGATAGAGGATTCCATTGTCTCTAAAAACAATATAGATGAAATGCACATGTAGAGTGAAGAAAACCTATCAAAAGTGGAACCATATCGACACCCTCATTACTAGGAAACATTTCAAGAAAGAAAAGAAGGTTGATATCAACATTATCAAGGAAGAATATGGAATACTTGTCAATATTCATGGATGAGGAATTACAAACCACTCTTCAACAAGATATTATAAAAGACCATCAACCACTACAAATTGGAGAAGCCACAAAAAAATACATGGAATCAAAGGAAATAAAATTATGCAACATCTAGACACCAAGTATTAAGATCGAAAATAGTTGATTTTGGATGGATAAATCATTATCAATGGAATGAATAAAGTAGGAACATAAGAAAATCGTATTACTTGGTTTCATCACATGTGAAGCCTCTAATTACAAATATTTGAGGACAAATATTTTTGAAGGAGGGTACTATGTTATGACCCAAGGGGGGCATATATAGGGTTAAATTTATATGATATGACCCCAAGGGGGCCATATATGGGGATACATGTACATGTAATGTGTAAATATATATGTAATAGGGACAACCAAATACTAAAGGGGCGTCATGTACAAGTGTGAATAGGTATATATAGAGCTCATGTATTCATTATTGGGGGACATGTGAATTGTGATGTATGAACGTATTTGGTTATGTGGAGGAGGTTCTCCTATTATATAAGGAGTTATTGTGTAACTTATTCATCTTGTAGTTCTGATCCACGCTCACATTGTTGTACATGGTGTGCACGTCTATTCTGTTATGAAAATTTTAAGCATTTGTATCATTACAAGAACCACCTCCATAATATGGCTCCATAACCATACATATAACAAGACCAAGGGTGCATGTTCTCAAGGGTTTTGGAAAACATTTTTTTTATATTCAACCACTTCTTAACTGAGAGAGATTGAAAATTTCTCTCAACCATCTAACAACTCATCCTAAACTTAGGAAAAAATATTTTTAGACAAATATCACATACAAATAAGATTTATCAACCTCCTAAACTCTTATAAGAATATGGTAGACATAGAGACACACTTTATTTACAAAATAAAAAATGATTCAAGGAAAACAACAATGTATGTGCTTACACAATCTTGTAAGACAGGTGTATTAGAATAAGACTATACTAATGAGTAATGATGTCTATCAGTCCTACAAACAATAGAGGAAATGACCTCTAATGCTTTCAGAAGAGAGGGAAAATGTTGTTTCATTTGGTGTGGACAAATCTATCAATATTGATGTGTAAAACAAACTTACTTAGCAACAAGGTAGGAAGCAATGAATCCTTGATGATTTTGGTGAGATTGAGATTAAAAACCAAAATCCACCCCACAATATATAAATGAGACAAAGCCTTATTCTAGAATGAAGAAAACACTTCCATAGTAATGTGAACCAAAAATATTAAAACCAAACCCAAATCATATTGGAAGTTTCAAAAGAAAAATTGAATAGATTGAAATAATCCAACCCAACTAAAGTGATCTCATCAAATATGGTGCTAAAAGGATATATCACTATGCATAGCGGTGTGGTGCAGGTGACAACACTATTGAAGTAAAATAGAGTTTTAACAATTCACCAAAGGCACTCAACAAAAATAGTGTCAAGATATTTGTGCCCAATCAATGCCAAAGCAAGGGCATATGGAATACCAATATCATAGATACCATAGAATGTTTGTAAAAACATATCAAGAAGATGAGAAAATCACTACTCAACCTAGATTCTAAACAAGTTGGAATTGAACACAATAATTTCCTTCAATATCCCATATTGTATCCATTCGATATTACTAGAGGCATGGATAACCAATTGCTCCAACTACTAAGTTGACTTGGAATGATATTGATTACTAGGTTCAAATTTCTCAATCATTTTTCTTAAATAATATGGATTTAAAAAAGGATAACTTGAGGAGAAAAAATCCACATTGAAAACTTTTCATGTTGACGATGAATAAGAAATTTCATTAGAAAATAATGTTGATCAAGGATCCTCTGGTAAAGTACCAAAAAACACAAAGTTGGGAACAAGACTCATAAGGGACTCTAATGTTCTAAAATACGGTAGGTTGTATGGAAAATACCTAAAGTGTAATTACAAAATTAGCAAATACAAAACTATGTGTGTACACAAACTTGTAAGATATATAGAATAAAATAAGACTATAGAAATGAATAATGATCACTTATATCCATTACAACCCAAAATGCACAACCTGCTAAGATAACGATATAGTGTATGTTAGCAACCACTAAGCCCATGATCTCTACAATTTTTAAGGATGTAGTGCACCCTTCCGAGGACTCCTCCTCTCAAGTAGGAGGAAAGAGAACACATTCCTCACCTCCATTTAAATCCTTGAGAATACATAAACCTCAAGGGCTCTCAACAAAAGGCTTAGGTTCACACTAAATATAATATTGATTGCATGCCTCAATCATGAAAGGTACAACATCTTCAAATTTTTTTGAGGGCTAAGCCAACATAAGCAATAATGTTAACAAAGATAACATGGAACATATTTCTATCATTCATATTATAATCTCATGTAAAATTATGGATCTCATTAATCCTCCAAGAAAACCAAGTTAGCCAACTAAGGAATTTAAAATAATCTTGATGTTTCATGTATTCAATAATTAAAAATCACTAGATTTTTGTTAAAAACTATTGTAATTTATTTTTGAGGTATAATATTGTTTTTCCGTTGAATCATCTTGAAGGAAAGTGTTGAGTAGAAACTTCATTTGTTATACAGTGGGTGTATTAGACTTTTTATATGAGGCTTTGAATTTTATTGAAATTGGATGGTTGAATACTATATTTAGCCAACATTTATGCATCAAATGACACTAAAAAATGTGCTCCTTTTTGCAAATGGATAGTTGATGAATTGTCTAAATCTCGTTGGTTGGTATGTGAATATTTGAATATGGTCAATGCAGAAGAGGATATATATTTACTAACCTTCAAATCAAAATATCTCATGGGGAAAAAATGCATGGAAATCCATCAAAACTAGGATTGGCCTATAGGTGTTCACCCGTCTATTCTGAATGAAAGAGTCATATGAGATTTTATTTAACAAAAAAAGGGTTTATAATGGAAATCAATGGAGTGTCTCCCACTATAAACCACATCCTAGTATCAACCACCTATAAGTTATCACTAGAAAGGTAACTTATGACTTAGCAAGGGCCAAATAAAAACTATTTTGATTTATATGGCAGGTATAATATTGATTTTCCACCGACTTGTGTTGAAGGAAAGTGTTGAGTGGACACACCAATATCTAACAAATTCCTTTATTAGTTATACAATGGTTTTATGACCCTTTTTAGAGGAGGATTCAAATTTTATTGGATTTGGATGGTTGAATACTATATTTAGCCAACATCTATGCATCGAATGACACTAAAAAATGTGCTCCTTTTTCCAAATTGATAGTAAATGAATTTTCCAAAGCCCAGTTTTTGGTATGTGGATATTTGGATATGGTGAATATGGAATAAGATATGGATTTACTAACCTGAAAATCAAAATATCTCATGGGGAAAAATGCATTGAAATCCATCCAAACTAGGATTGGCCTATACATGTTCACCCATGTATTCTGAATGAGTTAGTCATATGAGAGTTTTTTAACAAGAAAAGTGTTCATAGTGGAAATCATTGGAGTGGATCCCACTATAAACCACATGCTATTATTAAACACTTGTAATATAGCACTAGAAAGGTTACTTGTGACTTAGCAAGGGCCAAATAAAAACTATTGTAATTTATTTGGCAGGTATAATATTGATTTTTCATCGAATCATGTTGAAGGAAAGTGTTGAGTGGAAACTACAAGCTCTCTCAACTTAATTGATTAGTTATAAAATGGGTGCATGACCCTTTTTAAGGGAGGCTTTGAATTTTATTGAAATTGAATGGTTGAATACTATATTTAGCCAACATCTATGCATCGAATGAAACTGAAAAATGTGCTCCTTTTTCCAAATGGATAGTCGATGAATTGTATAAATCCCATTAGTTGGTATGTGGATATTTAAATATGGTCAATTTGAAATAGGATATATATTTACTAACCTGGAAATCAAAATATCTCATAGGGAAATATGCATGGAAATCCATCAAGGCTAGGATTGGCCTATATGTGTTCACCCATCTATTTTGAATGAAAGAGTCATATGACATTTATTTTAAAAAGAAAACGGTTTATAGTGGAAATCACTAGAGTGGATCCCACTATTAACCACATGATCATATCAACCACCTGTAAGCTACCACTAGCAAGGTAACTTATGACTTAGCAAGGGCCAAATAAAAACTATTGTAATTTATTTGGTGGGTATAATATTGATTTTTCATCGAATCATGTTGAAGAAAGGTGTTGAGTGGAAAATACAAGCTCTCCAAACTTGCTTCATTAGTTATACAGTTGGTATATGACTTGTTTTAGAGGAGGATTTGATTTTATTGAATTTGGATGGTTGAATACTATATTTATCCAACATATATGCATCGAATGACACTAAAAAATGTGCTCCTTTTTGCAAATGGATAGTCAACTAATTGTTTAAATACAATTGGTTGGTATGTGGATATTTCAATATGGTCAATGTGGAAGAGGGTATGGTTTACTAACTTGCAAATCAAAATATATCGTGGGGAAAAAATGCATGGAAATACATCAAAACTAGGATTGGCCTATATGTGTTCACCGATCTATTTTGAGTGAAAGAGTCATATAAGATTTTTTTTAACAAAAAAAGGGTTTATAGTGGCAATCACTAGAGTGGATCCCAATATAAACCACATGTTATTATCAACCACATGTAATATATCACTATCAAGGTAACATATGACTTATCAAGGGCCAAACATAAACTATTGTAGTTTATTTGGTGGGTATAATATTGATTTTTCGTCCAATTATGTTGAAGGAAACTGTTGAGTGGAAACTCCAAACTCTCCCAGCTTGCTTCATTAGTTTTTTTTTTTTTTTTTGTAAGCAAGATTTTGTATTACTATAAGAGTCCTTCTCAGAACCAGGTTCCAAAATACATAGACAGAGTTAAAAGGTTGTAATTA
>SNQJ01S0076584.1:55297-66730 GCA_010110895.2 Picea sitchensis
GGGGATTCAAAGGAATGCATTGGATTGCAAGGAGGAGACATACTTAGTGGAGCATGGAAATTCCTGTCCCTTGCAACAATACACAATTTTGGGATATCGCCTTCACATTAGTAGCAATGATATGAGTGATGATGGAGGGAGAGTGATTGATAAATGGTTTTTGGAGTTACCAATTGTTGTACTCAATGGTTGGAGTTTAGTGATGAGTACAGGAGATTATACACCATGAGTTCCAGTGGATGATTTTTTGGTCAAGTCCTTGGGATTGAAAAAAGTATATGATACTTTCTAGTCCTACATATAGTTTTTTTTTTTTTTTTTTGTTAGACTTCCCCGATACTTTCATCATAGACAAAAAAATAGGGGGAGATAAACAATGGCAAGGGAAATGGAGAGTTGGTAGGCAGAGACCACGTGAAGGGAGTGACCAGATTATATAAAGCAGGATAGGAGAGGTACATTTAGGATAGTCATATGAGGCTTGGGGTGTGATGGAGAGCATCCTTAGCCATGGGAAAAAGTATGTTCCAGAGGTGGATACAGGTTCAGAGTCTCAGTAGGATGAGGAATGGGAGCAGATATGGACAGATGCTTCTGATGAGGTCTATGAGGTTAGTTGGAAGGAGGTATGGTCGTAGTAGGTAGTTTCATGGATCTTAATGACTATACATGATGTACCTATGGTTGGACAGTGTGGCCATTTCAGGACTTTCCAGCAGGAAAAAGAGAGATTCTCCTTGGGGAATCTCAATCATGACATCATGAGACACATGAGGGCATGTTTTTTATGTCAAAATCATGATTCAGGGCATGACTTTGTAGCCACCCTTGTTTTAGTGTTGAGTTGGGGGAGTATGCTATCTTCTCTCGACCCTGGGGCACTAGAGATATATAGTAGGGATGACATCACAAGGATATTGCTGGAGCATGGGGCTCTGCAGGAAGTAGTGTGGATTGGTAGGGATATCGACTTTAGTGATTATAGACATCACAACATAACTATCAACATACTTCAGTGAGAGTTTTATAATTTAGTGGGCATCAAGATACTTGGTATGACACCTTCAAAGTTATATGATGCGGGATTTGGTGCTAGTATATAATGAATGAGGGTCTCAGAGACTTGCATGATTAATTCCTTCCATTGTTGGGGGAATTTGAGAGAAATTCAATATGAGTATGCTTTCTGGCAAGATGGATCTCCTTGGTTGAGGATCAGATATATCAGTAGATCATCTTCTTGGTTAGCAGGGGATTTGGATTCAGCTAGATACAATAGTTGCAATATGGGTTTATATGAGAGACTCCTTGATGGATGGATATTGTGTCTACTTGTTCTGTTGGTTGGGGGTCTTCAGGAGGTTCATGGTGTTGGTATATTACACAACTCTACTTCAAAGGGAATTGTAGTTCACATATTGATATGGGATCCAGGGATTGGAGTGCTTGGTAGTCCAGAGTTTGATGGGGTTGAGATCCAAGTAGAGTTCTTTCTTGGGTAGTTGACCGAGGATTGAGTGCACATGATCATTCTACTCATCAGGAGCATTTCGGTATCATGTATAGTGACCACTCAAAGGGGCCATTTCTTTAGGAGAGCTTGCTACAAGTCACAAAGGTGGATATGGGATCCTCGTATATTATACAGATTGATTCAGTTATTGCTTGAGGACAAGGAATATTCTAGCAGGGAGGACTTTAATGTCCCCATTTTTTGACATTATTATGTTACAAAGTGTTATGCCTACCAGAGTAGCCATATGGGGGTGTCAGCGAGTTCATGAGTTATTGAGGGTTTTTATTGGGCCTGAATTGCATTTCTAATCATATTTCATCATCAAGATCCATTATGCATAACTTGGCTTTGGTTATGTTGCATTCCAACAATTTTCTTAATTTTGAGTTATTATCGGTCATATTTTAATTAATTTAACTAAGAATGTCATTTTGGGCATAATACTGGGATAAACCTCTTAGTGTAATAGCTCATCGGAATTGGGAGGAAGATAACTACATGATTAGATGATGAAAAGTGACKTTTAGTGGTCGGAGAAGCTATAGGGACTRAACAAACCTTAGATATCAGCTCAGTCGTGAAATATCCCACCTTTCTTGATCCAATCTTGGTCAAGGAGGTGAAAGATTCCTCCCTCACCATTGTATATYAATTACTACTCAGTCACAGGAGCAGTTGAGGTAGCAAGGCAAAGTTTTTGAGTTTTYTGYAGAGCTAGGGTGCAYTGTTCTTGATAGGATAATTTGATTTACTTAGAGGTGGATAGATCTTTATTCGATAACACTCCAAGATATTTTCCCATCACCCTAGAACCTATCTGCATTAATATTGGAGGGTATTCTTCAGGCCATTCACTCTTCCTACTAGTGGGGCACATTTCAGGCGGAGGAGGGTGCATTGTCCATAGGCGATCTTGTATTCTGGTGGGGAAGACCTTTCCCAATAGCTTGGATATATGGAATAGGGGTTTCCCAGGCCTTGATATATAGATTAGAATTGTGTTTCAGTGTTTTGGAGATCATATTTATTTATCTGAGGAGTTGGGCATATTTATTGAGAGGGAGGGTGCATATGTTCTTCGAGAGACTATTGTTGGAGGCTAGCCAGTGAAGATACATCCCACATGTTACTCCTATCATCTTACCATTACTATATATACCATCTCATATATTTTTGCAGAATTTTGAGGCCATCAGAGAAGATGATGTACTTTCATTGATCTATTGCATCCAGAAAGTGCATATTGTGCCAGAGAGGGCATCACCTACGGAAGAGGGTAATAGTTGGACTTCAGTGTTACTTGGTATTCATCTTGGAGAGGATTTAGGAAGCGTAGATATTCATATCTATCTTGTATCTTGGAGGAATCATTAACCACACATTCTATTATATTATATGTATTCCAGTTCTACTCCATTTGTATGAGTTCATCTATATTATGATAAATAAAATCAGATCTGAGGCATTTGTCGCATTTTCTTGATTTGCTTCTACTGTATCTTGTTTTTTATATGTTGTTGGCTACATTTCTATATTTTATTTTCTGCAAACATCATTAAAACTATCACAATAAACCCTAGTGTAACTCTAAAAGATAAATCTTCAAAGTGTTTTACAAAATATCACAACCAGAAAAACACATAAAACCCTCAATGTTCCAAGTAAATCTATTTGGGAGAATTACATGTTTGTTTGGGAACATTACACACCCTTAGAACTTCATCTTGCAACCGTCCTAATCATTTTTGAAGTATCTTTTGTTGGTCCCACATATTTTTAATTTCCTCGTATGAATGCTTTTGTTCTGAAATGGTCGTCATTCATTCTGTCAATGGAAGGGTGTTTATGCTCTCTGAAACCTTCTACACATTTTCCTACAAATCCCTCAATCTAGCTTCCATGGCCTTCATTTATGGATGCTCTACCAATTTTTTCTATATTTTCACACTTTCCTCACAGAGCTTTGCACACTCCTCTTCTATATTCTTGATTTTTTCTATTGTTGTCATCATTGTTCTCTCTCTTCCATCTCTTTCCTTTGGTGGTGTTCCTAGTGTACTATGTGATGGCAAGTCCTCAATACATGTGCAAAATCCTTTGATGAATTCGTCAATTCACGAGACCTTCTCTTCCATTGTGGCCTCTAATATTATCGTTACTTCAGGGATCTCCTTATACAATTTTTTCATGGCCATTTGTATGTGCTGTGTCATTTTCTCAACCTCGTTCTTTTCTTTTGATGCTTTCTTGACCCTTTCCTTGGCCCCGTTATTCTCCTTCATCGCTCCTTCCACTTTTTCTTCAACTTCACTCTTTTCATGCAAAGGAGTTGTATATTTTTGTTGTTCTTATGTATTTTCGTCCATCGCCTTAATCAATTCTCTCTATTCTTTGTCTGCATGGAGCCTTGTCTCATGCATAATACCTACTTGCAACTCTATAGTATGTGTATAGGAATCTATGACACCAATATTGTCTTCATCCATTCTTGTAGTTCTAGTGTCAAGAACTCAACTGAATATATATGTATCTCTATCACTCTATGCTCGACTGTTAACTTGGACATGACTAGATTAGCAGCCTTTTCTTCCTCCACCAGACTTATGGATGGTCCTTCCTCTGATTTTCACTCTGGTGTTATTCTAGCTGCTTCCGAGATATGATGCAATTGTGTTAAGTGTGCCTCCACTTTCTGATGCAGTTATGCTTGTTTCTTTATTTCTTTCTCAATGGTCTCTTCTACGACATCCCATAATTGGTATTTGATTCTTTGCATATCATCATTTTTCACATTATAGATGGGTGGTTCCCTATGCAGTTTTGTCTTTTTCCACGCACCTCCTACTGTAACCTTCCCCTTATCCTTGCGTTTAACTCTAGTTTTTGGGATTGTTCGGTGTGCTTCCTCTATTGATGGTCCTGACATATTCCCTGTGCCATTGTTTTTCCCAATTCCCTATCCTTTGTCTAGTGATTCTTCATCCCTGTCCTATCCTCTTCCTCTTCTGGGTGGTCTATTTACCCTACTAGGATTTTCCACTCATCTTCCCAATCATTAATGATCATGCATACATCATCTATTGTTAATTTGTATCTCGTTGGAAGCCACTGGCGTGCAAGGTCCCTTTTTGCTTGAATTTACATATGGTACATCCATGTCTTGAAGAACTCAATGTCGTAATATTTTTCTACTGTATGGTATTTTATAAGCAGTGTATGCTCGATGATGTACCTAATGGTGTCAAAGTAGACATAAAATGTAATATTTTTGTCTAGTTGTCTCCTTTTGTTTTTCATATGTCATAAGTTGGCATATCACACAACTACATTACCACTACCTGTTTCTCTCATGCATTGGTAATCACAATTCTCTTTCCACCCTCCTAGTGCGATCAAGACAAGAAGCTAGGAATAATGAAACGCAGTGCCTTTCTCCTGGGCTTCTATGCATTCTGTCAAAAATTGGTTTACCAAAAATGTGGCCCAATTCATTTGGGACCCCTCTGTGCATTTTTCTATGGCTACAATTACTGCAATCAATACTTCATATTAACAACATTTCCTCAATAATTTGCAATAAAATACCTGTGTTGTGAATCGCACACCATCATCATTGATGTTCACGACAACAACCCCATTTTTTCCCCTGAAGGTGTGAAGCTTGTCCTTCATGGAATATGTTAGTTCTTTAACCCATTCCTTGTTTGTGAACAATGTTTCTAGATCCTCTCCTTCTTTTGGAAACCTTGCGATTCACACAATTAATTGGGTATCAATCAATATCGGTGGGTCAAGCCACAATGTTTCTCCGTTGATGCAGCTGAGTAATAACTTGACACAATCATTTATTTCGAGACTTTGTCCAAAATGGGGGATCGCTAGTAGGTTCAATATCCCTAACTACTGAATTCATGTTGTCCAGGTCTGTGGTTCGAGTAGTATTTCTTATGTTCCTGATACGAATTTGGCGCACACATTTTTTTCCCTTGCCAGCTCAAGAAACTTTTGTTCATCCATGATATCACGATCTACAAAATTTAGGGAATCAATCCTTCCTAGCACGTCCCCTTCAACAATTATGCCAGTTGGTATTTTTCAGTGTGACCAGAGGGTATTTTCCATCTGCAGGTACTTTAAATTGAGGCATGATGTATTTTTGTGGTAGTATATAATCCTTGTGAAAAATCACCTATGAGGTCGAAGCTCCGAGTGTTTCCTCAACCAATAGCATGACTGGTGGTCTTTTTGGTTTCTTTCATTTTGTAGTTGATGGTGCTCCAAATTTCGGTGGTTTCATTGTTCTCTGTATTTGAGTTCGGTGACTGTTCTTTGTTGGTTCTCATTCGGATTTGGTTTAGCTTTGAATAACTCTATATGCTCCTAGTTCTTTTTATCAAATGCAAATAACCTTTTCCATTGGCCCTCATATTCTTTTATTACCCTTCGACAACCATATAATTATTTTCACTCTCACCAGAAGTGTCGAATCTAATCATAATCCACCATTAATACTTTCCTTATTGTGGCATTAATGCCAAATCCTCCATTGGATGTTTCCTTGGATTTTCCATTCTATTTCGATCCTCGGTGGCGCCTTCTATTTATGACTATGTCTTTCCAGCATGCTTTGTCATTTATTTATTTTTAACTGTTGTTTATGTGCTTTAATTCCATTAACAATTTCTATCTTGTGCTTGACTTTTACGTGCACTTAACTGATTTTTTGTTGTTTATGTTATCTGTGTGATACTCCATTTTTATGCATGACACTTCCCCATGTTTACCTTTGTATTTTCTATTTTTCCCCTGTTTTATTTGTTTTCTTCCTTTTTCTACTTTTTTTGTTTATTTTTCTGTATTTTATCTCCCTACTATAGTACAGCTACTATGATACATGTGTTCTCACACAATTAATATTACTGCACAGACAGTCGACTGTCTATATAGACTTTCAACTGAATCCCATTCACCATTCCACCCACGGATTCTCTATTTAAGGTTCCCAACTACGCAACACCTTCCTCTATCACATGTTGAATCACATAAGGTCCTAGAAAATGCATTCAAAACTTTCATGGACATTGCATAAATTTACTACCATAGAGTAATACCATGTCTCCCACTTGGAAATTTTTATGTTTAATGTGTCTATCATGCCATTCCTTCTCTCTTGCCTTCTAAAATTGTTGGTGAAATCCTGTGACAAACCAATCTTCCTCAAGTCATACTAACTATGACAATCTCTCCTCTACTGCACCAGAGTCCGAAAGATCAGTAATCGTTGCAACGTGCAGGCTTCGTAGAATAAAATCCATCAACATAACTTCTTAATTCCCATATACCAACTTAAAAGGTGTCTTCCCTATCAACTTCTTGCTTGTAGTTGATCCAGGAGGATCCAGGGAATGCTCATAGATGTCCAAGAGGATCCAGAACACTCATAGAGGTCCTAGGGGATCCAAAAAGGATAAAAAATCAATCTTCTCAAATTACAGAGAAAAAAACATCAACGTGTGGAGCTCATCACCATCTTTCCAATGGCGTGAAGGACGCCTCAAATGGAGCTCATATGCAAAAGTTATGGTCAGTCAAAGTTTGGAGTAAAATAGGCAAAAGTCAAAGGTGACACATGTCACTAATGAAAGGGTGACACGTGGTACATTCTCCACCGTACATATGGCACGACCTACAAGTAAATGTGGCATGATCCTATAGGCACATGTGGCGGATTATGACAGGGTGATGTGTTCTAGTCTTTAATTGATAAGTGACACCACTCATTACTAGACACGTGGCAAAGGACAACCAATGAGAGGTTTCCACATGAAAACCCACCCCTCATTAGTTGATTTGGGTTACAGTTGTGTAAAATTTAATAGAGGGAATAGGAATCTAAACCCCAACCTCCTACCAACACCTACAACTCCACCAAACACTCCAACCATCACGTCAAAGCATCTCACTTAACCTATTTATGGCACTATATTTATTTAAAGTGGAATTTTTTTATGTTTGGCAAAGGACAGGGCCGAAAGCTTAGACATCGACCCTCGTTCACATGTTTCACATGGATACCATGCCTAATACATCGCGTGGGGGATATTCAAAACATGTCAAATATATTATATTGTTATATAACAATATAACAACTATTGTTATATTCCATAGTGCGCCCCTATCACATATTATATGCCCCTAAACTTATGGCAAGTGGGTTTTCCATATGGCTTATGCCATGTGCCTTATTTATATAGGTTTATGCTTTTTGTTATAATGGTTATTTCAAACATATGCCATTTTTAATATGGATAAAACAAACCAACCTGATGCCATTGTTACGAATGGTTAAGATGCCAAAAAACCTACCAAGTGGGTTACTTAAAGAGAATTATATTTACTCTCTTTGTTATGTAATTAAATAAAAATAGAACCACAAAGATTCCCCCCTTGGGTTATAAAAAGGGGTTCGTCTCTTATGTATGAAAGGTCTCAAATCCTAGAGAGGATTTGTAGGAGAGAGCTAGAAGAGTTGGAGTTCAACTCGTCCTATTGGAAGAAAAATACATTTTGTATGTAATGTATATGACTACACAACATTGGTGTATGACTACACACCATTGGTGTATACAACACACTCATGTGTGGGAGAACACTTTTGTGTTAAGAGGCTTTGTGCCATTTTCCTTCATATAGAGTTTTAACTCGTTTGTAAGAGTTAGGAAGAGGTTTTCATTTCCAAAGCCTTGTATTGTATCTCCTTATGTAGAGTATATGTATCATTTGCATAAGTCGAGAGAGTTTAAAATCCTTGTATTACCTCTTTTTTGCAGAGCTTTGCTCCTTTGTGTGAGTTAAGAAAAAAGATAGCCTTGTATTACTTCTTTTTGTACACAGATTCTTGTGCTCGTTTGTATGAATTAAGGGGAAGGCATCATATAGAGATTTCTTATGTGCTCGTTTGTATGAGTTTTTCATTGATAGATTATTCACATAGAAATTCTCGTTATTGAGGATATTTCATTTATGTATCATTTCGTCTTGAGTTTTATTGATCAGATAATCATGAGATAAATTGAAAATAGGTCAAATTTGTCCTTTATTTTCCTGAAGTTGGTTGGATGTGGTTGTGAATTAACATTTAAAGATTTTTGGGCTGAATTAATATCATAGATTGATCAAGTTGTTTTTTCATAACTCATTTGGTATTTTCATATGAGTAGTCTTGTATGCCCATAAAACTGCAGGAACCCTTAAGTCCCAATCATCTCTTCCTACATTGAAGATCTTTGTCAAAGCATTCTCCAAAATTTAATTAAAATATTCTACTGTCCATTTAGCTTGAGGGTGATACAATGTACTCTTCTGGTCATGAATTTGAAATTCCCCGGTTAACATTGCAATTGTCTTATTCAGGAATTGTGTTCCTTGATCACTGAGTAATATGTGTGGACATCCAAATCATGTGACTACATTATCAAATAGAAAGTGCGCAGTGGTGTCCGCGGTGCAATCTCTAGCTAGTGTTTCTTCTGCCCATCTGGTCATATACTTCGTCACAGTGATTATGTACCTTGCTCTTAATCTTCTTTCTAATGGGTTGATTAGACCCACAAAGTCTATTTCCCATTTATCAAACACTTACAACTTAACATGTGGATGTAAAGGTAGTTCATCCCTTCTGGATGGATTTCCCACTCTATGACAAACATCGCATGCCTGATATATTCTTTAGGATCCTTATGAAGTGTGGGCTACCAGAGCCCTGTACACAAGATCTTTTGTGTAGTTCCTTTACCTTCATATTTTCCTTCTACAATCCCTTCATGCACTTCTGTGAGTATCATAGTCATTTCATGCTCTAGTACACATCGTCTCAATATTCCATCTACAACCAACTTGTATAAGTTTCCTGCAATCAACTGATAATTTTTTGCTTTAACCACTAATTGTTTCTTCTATGCAACTGTCATGTCTAATAGAGGCATTCCTATACTTAGAAACTAATTTGTTGATTTGTCTTTACTGCCTAGGATGAACTTTTAGCATTGGTGAATGACTGGTTTACATATTTTAATACTGCATTTGATTGATTTTCAAGGATTGAGATTCTTCTACATAATCTTTTCAATTTTCATCTTTTGACTTCTTGTCACAAGGGTACAATCTCAAGACTTTGTTCCTGGGTTCTTGTTTGATAAGCAGTTCTTGATTTATTTTGAGTTTTGTATTGATTTTAACTTTTGGATTGTTATTGATTAAGAAACAAATTTTGTTTACATTCAACAAAAGGATTTCTTACCATTTCATTTTTTGCTTGCATTGTGAGTTTGATTTGGGAATGGTGTTGAGAGTGCACTAGTCTTCTTAGAAAATTATTTCTTTTTTGGATTACATATTTATTTTGATTTGAAAAGGAAAGAACTGGAGTTTATTCTTATTTTTAGTAGTATTTTTAAGAAATTTTTTCATTCATATATTTGTTGAAAAGAGAAAATTGTAAAAGTTGATAGATTTGATTGTTTGGAATTCATATCATTTAAAGATGGGGAAATTGTGCTTTGTAGCTTTTGTATTCTATAAAAGAGAAACCTTCTCCCTATTGTAATTAGAGTTCATCAAATGAAACAATCACATTTAATATATTCTTGCATCTTATTGGATCGAGGTCAAATACATCATTAGTTTCATTTATGTTTCCCTTTTGAGTAAATAACATCCTTTAAAATACAGCGTAATTTTAAAGTCTATTAACAACTTTTATTTTCTAAAACTTTTCAACGCCAACATTAGCTAGGGTAGCACTTTGGAATAGGTTGTAAGGTGCACTCTCCAAAGAATCAAAACACACAATAGTATCTTGTGATAGGGAGAGTGCAAATCCACTTGTTGCATTTTGTCCCGGGAAGCCCTTCTAACACAAGGGTCAATCACGAGGTCACATTAGGGCCGATAGAGTTACTCACCCTACTTTGTTTCTCTTAGTGTAGATATTGCACGTATTATTTGGGGTCACTTGAGAAGAAAATATTGTTGGGACCTTCTCGAGTTGATTTCAGGCTTAGATACCCTGCCCTTACGCGTGGATCATACTATCGACTTCTTCCCCAGGCATCATTGTCGTAATTGGTAACCTTAGTGGCCTATCTCTTTAGAGTATTTACACGAGGTGACTGTGGAGGGGCAAGTCTTCACACTACCTGGAATCGACGTTGGCCAAACTCACTCAGGCTCCTTGGAGGGTATACCTATGATTATGTGTGGGAGATTGCACTAGGGTGTAACCCCATTAAGCAGGTAGTCGACGCAACTTTTCCACCTACTTTATCCCATCCCCTTCTTGTCTTGATTTTGCAATGTTGGATTTCATCACAAACTAGTGACTTCGAAATAATAAGGTTTGTTTGTGTGTCTAATATCTATATTTTGTTAGTGAGTGTTATTTGTTTCTCTAGTTGGCCATAGCTTTCTTTCATTCTTTATTTGGTGCAGCCAACATCGGCTTTCACCATTCACGTAGGATGCAAGGGTTACCTTTGGAAGATCCAAAATAATATACTCCTTTGCTTCCTAATTCACCAGAGGGTTCTCCTGAAGGAGCAGTCAATAACGATGTATCCTCTGAGATTGGAATTTCTACTCCATTGAAGGAATCTATGTTGGATTACTGAGAGGGGGGGTGAATTTGTAATAGCGTAATTATAATCCTTTTTCTTCAAATTTTATATGAATGTATAATTATTATCTAATAATGAGCAGTAAGAAATAAACAATCACACACATACACAATACACCAGTTTTTTACGTGGAAACCCAAATCGGGAGAAAACCACGGAATGCTTTTTCTTATATGTCTTGAAGAATTACATTCATTGGAAGCACCAACTTCCTTTGTTTCCCAGTTGCAACTGGAAGGAGGC